>JARHVA010001678.1:3042500-3208689 GCA_037957365.1 Torreya grandis | reverse complement strand
CAAGAATCCAAGAGAATATTCAATGTTTGAATTATAATTAGTGATTTTAATGGATATTATAGGAAATTTGGAGCCATAAAATACCATTTATGGTGATAAAACATGTTTTTAATATGATCAAAAAGGAAAAAAAACACCTACAACCATGACATAATCATCTCTCATGTATAAAATTATGTTTTTTTTACTTGGTGGAGGCCTCATGGAGATTGATCATGAACAATAAATTGTTGGAGGAGTCTAAGGAATAATGGGTATAACTAATATATGTATTTTATTGGATTTAATTACCCTATAACTCTCCATTTTTATTTTCTCTCAGCCTCTTTAGGCCTGTGTGTTTTTGTAACTTAGGGCTAAGAACTTGAAATTTGGCATAACTTGAGTTCTAACCCCATGAAAATTCATGAAACTCTTACATATCAGCTAATTAAATGCGATAGATAATATTTTTTGATGTTTTTTAATCTTTTAAAAATTGTCGTTTAGGTCTCTATTACTATAATCTTGCTTTAGGCTTAATTAGGCCTAATTTGGGAAAGATGGGTGTTGAGAAAGGGGCTATTCATTGGGATTTAGACCATAAGATTTTGGGTGAATATGTAAGGGGTGTTAAAGTTTACTTAAATATACCCTTATTTCTATTTTAAGTGTTGTATATCACTAAAACCAATAAAATTTATACCAAAATAGGGCTACAAAGAATAGGCCTCAAGGAGAGTAAACATTAGAACTATGAAAAAAAATCATTATAGAGGTGTAAATATGATGGGATGTATTCTTATAAACAATATTCTAAGGTAGATACTATAATAAGATGACTTGAAACATCATAATTCAATCCAAATGGTAGTTTCAAGAAATCAAGGATGAGTCATTAAGCCAAACATAATTCCTACACCACCTTGAGAAGATCATCATTAAATGAAGTCTACACATGTTAAAGAGGGACTTCATAACTATCCTTTGGTATTTTATCATTGTTTTTAATTTGTCCCATGAGTACTTAGTATCTATCATTGGCTCTTATCACCTCTCTCTCTCTCTCTCTCCTCTCTCTCTCTCTCTCTCTCTCTCTCCTCTCTCTCTCTCTCTCTCTCTCTCTCTCTCTCTCTCTCTCTCCTCTCTCTCTCTCTCTCTCTCTCTCTCCTCTTATCTTATATGTATGCCTAATTTTGGAATTTAATGCATCCTCTACTTTAGTATGGTGAATCCCTACTCATATTTTAAGCCATTTAATAAATGGAAAATCTAGTTTTTACCTTCTTATTATTATGTTTTAGTGTTTGTGCATGAATTATAGATATTTTCTAGTGTTGATTTAGTTATCCTTGACATGTTATCTCATTATCTAACCTATATGCTATTTAAACTCACTCTTATAGGTCATGTGGAGTTTTTAAGTAGTCTTGTGAAGGTTAAGTGAGGAAATATTCCATTGGTATTTTAGACCTATTGAAAATCATCCCTCCTTGCCTAATCATCATCTACCACCTTCATAATGAAATATTTATTTAAGAGGAGTAGATTAGGAATAATGTATGAATAGATCATCTTCATGTTCATTGTGAATAGTCAAATGTGTGGTAATGGTCAACAAATTTGGTGCATAACCTCCATAGTTTAGTTTAATTTTAGTTCTCTCTCCCTTTTCCCAAGAAATTGATAGGTTTAGTGATAATTCTTAAGTGATGCATCAAGGGAGATGGCCCTATCTAGAGTTTCTCTTTAGCTATAAGGTCACCCCAAAACCTTTTAAGAGTTACAATTCTATCAATTAAGTTATGATACTTGAAAATCCTCTTCAAGGGTAATTTTTTTTTTGATAACACTACCATTTTAATCCCATGACTTGATCTTATCTTTTTTTTCCTTTCTTTCTTTCACTTTGACATTATCCCACTAAAGATATGTGTGTCCCTTCAACCTTGTACAAGAAAAATTAACCTCATTTTTTTTTATAAATTCCTTTCAAGTAAAAAAATACTTATCCATTTTAGATATCTAATCTACCAATTATTCAATATTTAGGCTGCCTCCATATACTTGAACCTCTAATTTGGGTGTGGATCCTATTACTATGATTGCTTTCAGGAGTCTTTATTTCATTCTCTCTTCCTCTTCTTCTTTTATAACCTATTAATGTGGTTCTTCCTCTCCTTTTATCACATCACCTATCACAACACCTCTTATTTTAGTAAATTTTATTTCCTCTAAACCCTTCCTATAAGTTTCTTATCTCATATAGCAATATATCTCTTAGTTGTCTTCTTTGACCTCTTCTAACACCACCTTTGGTTGCTCCTCTAAGTGTCATTCATGCACTTTCTTGCACTTTTATTTTTCACAACCTGATATTCACTCTTATTAATTAAATATTTATTCTTAAGTCACCTTGATGTACAATTAAATCCTACTCTAATACCACAAATAATGGAGAGGGCAAGGAAGATCAAACTTGAAATATGCTTATGAGAGAGAGATTATGCCTACAAGCCTTACTAAGAGTAATTTTATGATAAATAATTATTATTTATAGTATAAAATTATTTTCTCATTAATTTGATGTTAAATCAACTAAGCATACTGATTTATTCCTTTAACTAATCTTGAAAATGAAAAAAAACACAAAACAGGGTTTCTAGCCTTTACAATTAGGCCTACAAACTATATTTCTTGAATAAATTGATTTTTAGGTATAATAAAACATTTAAAAAAAATTTACCTTCATTCACCTCTTCAAAAAAAATCATTTCATTTGACTAGGTTATTTTAAAGTTATGATGATTTTTACAGTTCTAGTGCTCTAAATAAGCCTTCTTTTAGATCTGTAGCATGAGTTTTTAGGATAATTTCATTTCAAGATGAAAAATAAGTCTAAAACTAATTTCAACACTTTTAAAATATCATCATACACATTTATACCAAGATTTTATATTTTTAATGGTTAGTTTTCAAGATATAGTGATTTTTGTCCTTTAAACTCTAGCAGGCTTATACATAGGTCGAGAGCACCAAAAAAAAAGGATAATTTGAATTTTATGACATGTTTTTAAATATTTTAAATTTTAAAATGTCTTCCCATCAATACTCATTATTTATCATTCAATTACACACCTTGAACACTCACAAAACATAATGAAAACAAGTTTTTCTTGGTTGTAAATGCATATTTCTTAGATTTTAGAATCCTATAGTATGTTTTCAAGATTTAAACATGAAAAATACAATTACACATCAAAAAATATAACTTAAAATACACAAAAATATACTTACACATAATTTATAAATTAAACTAAAGAAAAAAATTGAAATAATACATTATTTCATTGTCTTTGATGCAAAAGTATTACACTTCTCAAAAACCCTATTTTTCTGAAATTCTCTCTTTTTTATCAGTTTCTTGGAGTTAAATTGGTATTTTTATTGTATTATCTCCTTATCCCACACACACATATATATTTTATATCTTTTTTATTCATTCTTCTCTCGAAAAAATCTTAAACTCTCTCAAAATACCTACCCATTTTAGTAAACTTAACCCAAACTTTTAAACTCCATTGAGTTTGACTTAATTACATATGATTAAATACACTTGGTTTATTATAAATCATTCATATGAAATTCCTTGACCCCTTATATAAATATCATGACCTTTGGTTTCACTAGGAGATGATAAAGACACTTACAATGTCCTTTACAAATTCAAATTTTTGAAATAGGTAGTTTTGATGGGAAAATGATAAATAAGATAAAGTGGAAAAAATTTGGAATGATAGTGATTTCACCACCTCCCTAATGACTAGACAATACTTCCTAAACATAATAAAATCCAAAACCAAATAAATAAAAAATACTTAGTCTTATAAGCCTATGGTCCTACATAAACTTGTAATGAAATTACTTAAATGTTCATAATAATGGAATAATATATCAAAGAATTAAGAGAAAAATATTCAGATCCATAACAATAATTGATAGAAAATAATAATAATTTATAATAATTATTGAGCCTCTTTAGGGTGGAATCCTCCACAATAATTTGATATGAGAATAATTCACAATATGATGATAAAATACTAACTACTACCTCATATATATACTGTACTTAGCCATGGCTATTCCTTAGGCTAACCATATTAAGAACATAGAGAAATGCAATAAGATAATATGAAAGGTATGTAAGCCACAAGTCAGCCACAGATATCCCTTGACACACTATAGCTTAAAGGTGTAGCATCCTCCTTATATAAAATAAGATGTTATAGCTATGGGGCTTATTAGGCTTTCCATTATCACCTTAAGTTGCATAAACTTCCCATTGGTTGATCATCGCACCACTTACCTTTTTATCAATTTGATATGCTACGATTATCTTGGATCTAGATTGCATTTGTTTTTTATTTCCTTACATGTAATATCCTTATTAAATCCTTGATACACCTTATTTGGTACCATTTCTATATCATTTCATTTATTTTTGGATATATTTAGAGACATATCACATATCTTAGGCATATTTTTTAGAACCTTATACTCTTGATATTGAGTCTGAATTCTCCCCTACTTGAGATAATACCACCTTGATCATAGTGACTATTCCATTTAAGTAAACATAAAATCCATTATTATTAAATTTGGTTGTATCCTAATCTATAGAGAGAAATAAGATTGTTGTTGGTCATCTTAGCCTATGCATACATTATGGTGAACCTAGTGTGAATCTTATCCCACCTCTGGTTGGATTATTTTTTTTATTTTCATTATTTTATTCTTAGCATTATGTTAACACCATCATACATTTGAGTGAATCCTTTTAGCTCAGATGTATTGGCTAATTTGATACAATTTCTTTTGTTAACAACTATATCATCCAATATAATATAGTTTCCTTATTTTTCTAGTTATATCAACCAAATTAATATAATTACATGTTTCTACAATTTGTATTTGTTAGAATGATATAGTTCATTTCTTGAGTCTATTATATTAACCATCCTCATATAATTTTTTTCTAGTTCTATCCCCACTAGATCAAAAATATCGATATAATCTATTTTTAACATTTATGTGCAACCAATTTCATCATCTAAATTGATACAATTGTGTCTTTCTCTTTCAAAATGTAACATATATTGGATCAATTAAAAGAGAAAACATGTCTAGATTTTAAAGGATTCTCTGACAATAGCCCAAATGTTATGGAACTAACACCAAGAAATTTATGCCTCATCACTTTCCTATGTCTCAAGCTCACTCTGGTAATGATTTTAATATGGTTTCCACTTCATTATAAATATATGAGATACATAAGAAACATAATAAACCTAATAAAGGTCACTTATTCTAAGCTCATGTATTTGAGGGTGAAGAGAAGTGCGACATTGAATACACAGTTTAAATTTTAATATTTCTCCAAGATAATCCTAAGCATATGGGTAATGACCCTATAGTTATATATAAAATCATTATAGAACTCCATTTTAAATACCCTCCTTCCCCTACTAGCATTTTTTCTACAAGACTTGGGGTAAATTTATTTGTGACTTCCCTCTTTCTTTCTTCATCCACCATGTATAGTATATCTACTATCATGGTGGGTATTTATTTTAGGGGGCTTACCCTAGGTACTCATGTAAATTCTAAGATTAGTACCACATATAGTGAATCTTAATATGCCACTCAAGTCTCTACATCTAATTATAATACTATTAATCATAACTAGGCCATACTAAAAGTAATGAGACAATGGGCTAACATACAAGCTTCCAATAATTCCCAAATGTTTCAATTAGACAATAAACTTAATCAAATAAAATGTATGTCTCAATATGCTCAATGAAGAGTGCCTAATAAAATTTACCCACCCCCTCAGATATTCTCTTGGAAACTTCATATCATAACCTTTACTTTGTAACAACTTCACTAAATATATTAGAATGAACCATTGCTCCCTTAGATTGTTGACATTGACATTAGTGTTATCACTACTATGATTTTCTATTATGGATCCACCAAAATTAATTTTAATGTAAAGGTATTTGGTAATATTTATAAGGATTAGATTAAGATTAACACCTTTGTAACTACCAAATTATGTTAGGAAAATCCTTTTAGTACTCACATGGGTGAGTAATTATATTGTAATGTGAGTATGAGAATATTGTAATTTGTGAGTTTTCGTAAAAAAAATCAAATATATAGGTTTGGGTAATATTATAAAGTGTGTTATGTGAGTGATTTGTTATTGATGTTACAATAACTCATGTATCTATAGCTTGTGAGATTTAGAGTAGGAGAGATACATGGAATTAGGAGATTTTAAGTGATAAGATTAAAATCTTAACTTGTAAGAGATCAATAAGCTATAAATGATTATATCTCACATATTGGATATGTCTCAAATGAAATTAAAAAATAAGAATATTATTAGTGTTTATTATGCTTATTTTGTTAAAATATGAACCAAATTTATCATCTAACATTAGATTGGGTACACTCTCAAGTGTAATATGGAGTGATGATATGTAAAGGGGAAGTCATGCATTATTTTCCCCCAAATAATGGCATTCATTTATTTGAAAATAATAGTTTATATAAGTTATCTCTGTGAAATATTTTGTTTACAAAATTTATTATAATAGTATTTAATCCACTACCGTCTATATTCTTATTTTGGTAGTCTATGATCATTCACTAGATCTATGTACTTATTTCATGACTGCATTATTGGCTCATCTTATGTTTATTTGTATTTAGTTCATGTGTACTCATTGAATAATTAAAATTTTATTGTGCATAGTGAATTATATGCAGTACTATCAACTTGTAGATATTTGATTGGATTTATAATAGATATTCACTTCCCTGCCAACTTATGTGTGCCCAACATGGTCTTTCCATCATATTTTGCACATTAAAATTTTCATGGGTTATTTTTTATACCTTGATTCACTAGTAAAATATTTGTATAAATATATATCAACATGAATCATTCTAAATTAAGCATGATGTCATGCATGGTTTGTCTTCATACTTATATTCTCTACGATCTCATCATACCTATGAAAGCATAGACTAGTTAATTTTTAAGAAATTATATGGTCATATTAGAATGTGATTTCCTTGCTATCTACTTTGTATCTAAAAATATCCATCACTATATGCTTTATCAAACCACTTATGTCATTATCCACTCTGATTCCCTTAGTCATTTCTTCTCTAAAGCATTCTTATCTAGAGATAGAATTTGCAAATGGATGGTTCTCTTAATGGAATTTAACCTTTTAATTGTAACACAAAAATCTATCAAAGGGCAAGCCATTGTTGACCAACTTTTAGCGACACCTATAACTACTACAAATCACATTCAAGATAATTTCCCTAATGATAACATTCTTTATATTAAAGGTGTTAACTAGACTATCTCCCTTAAAGATTATATCCCTAATTTCACTATTAATTTAGCAAAGGGCAAGTCATTGTTGACCAAAATCTATCAAATGGCAAGTCATTGTTGACCAACTTGTAGCGACACCTATAACTGCTACAAATCACATTCAAGATAATTTCCCTAATGATAACATTCTTTATATTACGGGTGTTAAATAGACTATCTCCCTTAAAGATTATATCCCTAATTTCACTATTAATTTAGAGGTAAATAATAAATAAGATACAAATATCATTATTTATACTACTAAATCTAAATTAGTTATAAAATATCTCCTTGAAGTTACCATTAACTTGCACAAATGCACCTGAACTATCTACTTTGATGGTACCAAATGCCTCCAAGGAGCTAGGGCAGTTTGTATTCTAACCCACCATTATGGAAAGATCATGCCTCTAGCATTTAGGCTAACCTTTGATGTCACTAATAGCATGGCTAAATATGAATCTCTCATATTAGGTATGAAAGCAACAATTGACTTAGATATCCCATATCTACAAACTTGGAGTGATTCCCAAATTATTTTCCACTTAGTTAATGGTAATTACCAATGTAAAAGTGAAAATATTATTTCTTATCATCAAATAGAAACCACACTTGCCAAATATTTTTATTCTTTCACCATCAAGCCAATTTTAAGAAATGAAAAATCCATCATTGATTCTCTTGCTTCTTTAGCATCTCTCTTTCATCCTCATCGAGTACTTAATGATTCCCCATTTATTATGTAAATATTAAAATCACCATCTTCTATTAAACCAAATGATTCACTTATTTTTCATACTAAGGATGTAACTATTCAATAAATCCCATGGTCTAAAAACATCATATAATTCCTTGAACATCAAACCTATCCTTTAGACATAGATTTTCAAGAAAAGACCAAAATACATAAACAAGCTTTTAAATATGTATTTTTATATAATAACCTTTATTTTTTTAATGAAAAGGGTACATTGATTCATTATGTGATGCAAGAAGAGGTCCCCCATCTCCTTGAAAAAACATGTGGAGGAATTTATAGTGGTCATTGTAGTGGACATGATACAACACATAAATGCTTATGTATGGGATACTTTTAGAGTACTTTAGAAAATGATGCTATCAATCTTGCCAAAAAGTGTATTCTTTGTGAACTTCATGATGATTTAATCCATTCATGACCATTTGAGTTCCAAATCTTAGAGTCTCCCTGGCCATTCTCCATGTGTGGATTAGATCTCATTGATAAATTACCTCGGTCACAAGATGGTCATTTTTTTATCATTACTACTACTGAATATTTTACTAAATGCATAGAAGTCATATGTCTTATCAATGTCATAGGAACCATTACTTATAAATTTATCCTTAACCAAATCTTATGTTGCTTTGTATTTCCCCATACTATCATTTTTGATAATGGTGGAAATTTAAAAAATAATAGCATGAGATAGTTATGTGCTAAATTTAAAATTCTCCTCAACTTTTCCACACCTTACCATCTACAATGTGATTGACAAGTTGAATCCACTAATAAAATTCCCAATACAAGCCTACAAAAGACCATCTGATAAACTTGCAGTGATTAGAATCTTCTTTTTTATCCTTCATTTTGGGCCTATCATACTAGTATATGTACTACCACTAGAGAAACACCATTTCACTAGTATATGGTTTTGAATCCATCTTACCTTTAGAATTTGAAATCCCATCTTTATGTATATCTATTCATGGTATCATTCCCAATGAAGATTTATATACATCTTGCCTTCATGCCCTAGACCTTCTTGATGAACACCATCTACCTGATCTTCAACATAACCATCAATACAAGGCTCACATTACCAAATAATATAATAAAAAGGTTAAAGTCCACACTTTTAATGTTAGTGATCTGGTCCTTACATTAGACTACAACTATGATAAATAAGGAAAATATGCCATAAAATGGTGGGGGCCCTATTTAGTGAAATATATTTTTGGTCCTAAAACCTACTACCTACAGAATAATGAAGCCCATGTTTTAAAAAAACCCACTAATGCATAATTTTTGAAGAAACATTTGGCTTAAATAGTTCCCTTCTTATCATACTTCTATATATTATCCTGCTAACACTTCTTGAAAAGCTTCTCCAAGGAGCTCACCCTCTACAACAGTTTCTCTTATACATAAACCTTAATTCCTTCCTTTGGTCCTTTAATTTCTCTAATTCATGAGTTGCATTATAATACTATGGATAGGACTTGATTTTCCTCATCAATACCTTTTCCTTTCATACATCAATTTTTCATATAATTTTATTATTTTACAATTAATTTTACACCCACTTGGGTTTTGATTTTGTGAGGTGTAGTGTAAGAGCATGGATGGGACTAGGATCTCCTCAAAAATACCATTTTTTCCTTTTTTCACCCACTTAGGTTTCTTTTTTTTTGAGTTTTAATGTAAAACCATGGATAGGACCAAGCTCTCCTCATAAATTCTACATATTATTTCAAACGTTTTTATCAAACTGAGTGTTATTTTTAGAATGTTAAAAAATGGTTACAAGTTTGTGATCCCATATTATAAACTTTGATTTTTTTTTCTTTTGTAGATAAAAAATTCAAAATAAACTATTTTAGAATGTTTACTTACACTTACATACATCCTTATGATAAAGAATCATACTTTTCATTATATCCCTTTCACATTGTCACATTTTTTGTGATTTGAAGTAATTCAAATTATTTCATGTTTATTTCCCCTTGATTTCCCTTCCTTTAATTAAATTTTGGATAAAACATGGTCAAATTCAAGATATTACTTTTATTTCACATGAATAAACTAGACTCTTAGACACCATGCTCTCTAAGTCCTCTTTATTAGTTACAAATCCAAAGTTTTCAAATGACAATCATTTTTATCACCCATATTTAGTTTTCTAAATTTGTATGGAGAAGGAATAAAAAAATCCATCAAAAGTTAAAATTCAAATCATATAAAACAAAAGGCAATGATCAAAAGGAAATATAAAATATAAAAGTCAACATCACACTAAAAGACATTATTTATATCAGATCTCTTATCTCTAATCGAAGATCAAACTCCATAGTTGGAATCATAATAGAGACATGGTCCATTGGGGTGTGGTAGGCTAGTAGATTGGGATAGGAGATTTCAAAAATCTATAGTGATACCTACTTTCTCATGCAAGCATCCAATCTTCATAGTATACTAATGGCTTAGTAAGGGGTCCTAAGGAATAGGAAACAAATTATGGGAAGGTAGGTCCATTTTAATTTTTATGAATATAGCCTTCATGGGATGATATTCATACTTCATTTGATAACCAAATATTTGTGTGGTTAGGATAAGTTCTTTAGGGTACTTAATTTCAAAAGTCCTCTTGTTTTATTAAACCTAATTTTAGTCTCTTGACTTTGATAAAGAGTTTCTGTACCTTGAGTTTTCATTAATCTCCCCCACCACCCATTTCACTCCCCATTGACATGAAATTATAATTCTAAATCTATTTTACCACTTCTATATTCCCTCTTATTCACATCTTAAAACATGCTAGTATTACTTTGTTCTAATTTTACCTAGCTTTAGAATAAAACTGCATGCTTGAGTCACTATGGATTTTTTTACTTGCACCATTAATTTATATTATTAAAATTTACCTTGGTTTGATTAGAAAAATTGCATCTATTTATATTTTTTATTATTTTTCCATCATTTAGTTAGTTTAGATTGTTACTTCTCACTTACCAATGTTGTTTTCTATTTCATGTACTTTTTCCATTGATGATTTAGTAAGGATTGTTACTACTCACTCATCAATGTTGTTTTACCATTTATTTCCCATCTTTGTTTAAGTATTGTTACTGCTTTCACATTAATGTTAGACTTTCATTTTTCTTGTATCCTTGGTTTGATTTGGTTTGTTTATATTTCTTACTTAAGGTATACTTGTTTGAGTTTTTTGGTCATTTAGTAGCCTTGGATTTTTAGCTACCTGATTTACTCTAAATTTTTACTTTGTCATTTGGTCCTAACTTATAATTTATCATGCTATATTACCAAATTTATAAGTACACCATGCCTACACATCTCAGTTATCTTAGCTTTCCTAAATTTGTTTTTTTTTTCTTTTAATTTTTATTCCTTGGGTTTTTCTAAAGTAGTCTCTGCACTCTCCATGATCAAAACTACAATTACAATAGAAAACCATTCAATGATAAAGGTAAGTCAAGTTACACATACATTACTTTTATTTTAGATATTTAAGTTTCCAACCATTTACTTTTAGTTATTTTATGCTTTAGACTACTATAATTTACTTAGTTCAGTGTTGTGTTTTGTTATGTTCTTTTCCTAAAGTACCATCCTATGTTGTAACTATTTGAAACATGATGATATTTAAGAGGGGCATATATTTAATAACAATATTTTTAAACTTTATTAATTAATTATGATTTATCTCTTGAAAGAACCCATAGAGTCTCAATCTCTCTAAGTCCACACCTTAAAGGGTGTACTAGGGAATGGGTGGGAAAACCATTGGTGCTTCACAAGATTATTGTTCCCTATACCAACACTTTAAACCTACACAATCCTCTCCTATACATTTACCTAAGCTTTGACACCTCCTTACACACTCCTCAAGGTAATTCACCACATTAAACAACCCCTACCTAAGCTAAAACCTCTTTTTGACATTTACTAAACAAATTCATCTTGGGTTGAATCTATACTTAAAATATATGAGCACATTATGAGATCAGGTCAACCTTAGTTGACCCATTCTAGGACCTAACTAATTTATTAATTAAAGAGTAGGGTTGATTGGGCTGATATATTAGGGTTAGATATGGCTATATAAATACATAATTTTCATTAAATAGAGGTAGATTTAATCATTCATTTGTGATTGTTTACAATCTACTCTTCCACCATTCTACTTGAGGAGTCATCGCTTAGGGTTTACACTTGGATAGAGGAATCTTATCTTGTGGAAAAGTCTTAGATGATTAAGAGAAGTAATATATCCTAGAGTTTGCCTAACTTAGTTATCATTAAAAACCACAATAACCTCTTTCAAATCACCATTAGCCAAGGGAGAGATTAGGTCTTGATGTGTTCATCTTCAAGGTAAGTATATATAATTCTTACTCCTTTATTTTAGTATATATAATTAACATAAGTAATGTATTTTAAATGTATTTATCTCTCCATGCATTAGGATTATATCTATATTAACTTAATTATAATTATTCTATGCATGTTTTAATTTTATGTTTATTTCCCCCATTTTATGTCACAAGATTTAGTGATCACTAGATTAGATTTACTTTAATTTATCATTTACTTTGATAAGAAAACATAGGACCTAGCTAGGTTTGTCACATGGTCTTACTTGACTAGAGGATTTGGAACCCTCTCTACTAATATTATTATGGCAAGGGACCCCTTGGTTAGGTCTAGCATATCCATATTGGTCATGACCTTGATTGTCTAAATGTACCAACAAGTGAAGGGCTCGTGTGATTTATCTCTTCTAAGATAGGACTAATTTATATATTATTTTCACTTAACCTTGTAAATAATAATTAATTTCCAAGTATACAAGACCAAGGTCTTGTATAATTCATATCTAGTGTCTACATTTCCGCCCCCTTTAATATAGTAATTAAATTGATAATTTAAAATAAATGAATGCATACCTAGGTGTGTATAACACACCTCATATTTGCATGAGTCCCACTTGAATGCTTTTCTAGTGACTAAACTACAACCAATATCATTTTATAATATATAATCAATTCAAATAATTTGGAATTGAAAGACTTTTAAGTGATTAAAACTTAAGATAAAAAGCTTAAGAGTAAACCTATGTATCATTGCAACCATATTACCTTTTAGAAATTTGATTTGAAAAGATGCTTCAATATGAAACTTTGGAGCTGAGATTAAGACATTTAAAAATTGAAAGTGAAAATATATATAAATATTGTATGTAAACTTAACCCCAACCTTGGATAAAAGGTGAGTTTCTACCTAAAACTTAAGAGTAGCTTAACTGTGCAACCCAGTCATACTATTAACCTAGTGAGCATGAGCAATCCAAGTCAACTCACACAATAAATCTAGTGAGGGTGGATGATTTAATCACTCCATATTATAACTTGGTAATATTGAGTGATGTAACTATAGAGTAAAAAATTACTCTACGTTTCATTCTATTTTTCAGTTACGCACTACAAAATTTTGTTCCCACATACTTTGGTCCAAAATAGTGAAGTTTTGAAACAAAGCACAGGCTCTATTCTCCTTTTGATTCATTTTGTCTAAGTGTCAAAGTCAAGTAGAAGCTGCCAAGTGTCATCATCTGAGGCACCTTTCATATTTTCTATAAGTTGGTCATGATGTGCCATGTACCTCATAGCAACTCAACAGAGTGTAATAAGTGTCAGCATCTATATTTAATATCAGCATCCACATTTCAATCATTTCATAATGGCACACACATTTCAAATATCTTTTGAATGAAAGGTTTCAAGCTAAGTATCAGGGTAAAGCAGAAAGTGCCAATTGGCAATTGTGGAAGGTCTCAATTTGATTTTCTAAAAGTGATGTAAGATGCCATGTATCCCAGCTAAAGAGAGTGGAAGCCACCACGTGTTGAGGTTTGAATTATCTTCATTTTGCTTCACCGATATAACAAAGACTGTGGTGGGTCTCAAGTTTTGTTTCTAAAGTAAGCAGAAGCTGCCAGGTGTCATTGTCCATATAAATATGAAATGAGACCCAATTGTTTCTATGATATAAATAGAGTAAAGTGGAGACCACCACATGTCACCTTCCATAGGTTTCTAAAAAGGTAGCTAAAAGAAGTGGAGACCACCACATAAACCCAGTTAAGTAAAGTGGAGATTGCCACATGTTTTTTGTTGAGGGAAGTAGAAATCACCACCTATCTGTATGCTCCTTTTTCAAGTTGCTCGAGCAAGAAAGGTTGTGGGTCTTATTTTCTTTTAAGCTATTAATGTTTCAAGGAAGTGGAAGCTACCAAGTGTCATTATCCAAGGTACCTTTTGCAATGAGCATAGGTAAAGTGGAAAGTGCCATGTGTTTTTAGTAGGTGCTGCAGAACATGCCAAGTGTCATTTTCTAGTGTCTCCTAAGTAATAAGAAAATTTTCAAGGAATTGGCTATGTCATCTTATGTTTAAGAGAAGGGAGTGTCTTGTAATCTATTCTAGCTAATGAATTATTGGAAGATAGAGTATTTCAGAATCTATGAAATATCTTTTATTAGACACTTCTAGTTTAGTTAGATTTCAGTTGGGTCGTTAGATTGGGAAAAAGTAGATAATCTGGAGTGAAGTCAAGGCTATAAATAAGGGTGCAGAGATCACCAAAAATCATCATCAAATACCAGAGAAAATTTTCTGAGAGAATTATTCTCAAGAGTTTAGACTTTCTAGAGCTGTGACTAGGAATATCATTTGTCTTTGTTTTATTTTCTTAAGTTGGAAAGTTTATGTAGCTATGCATGTTTTTGTGCCTCTTATGTGACTAGAGAATTAATGAGAAGATTGAATCTTGTGCCTTTGTTGATATTTTATGTGTCATTGCAAAAGTAGTCTAGGTTATGTTTTCAAGAGTTTTAGACTTTCTAGAGCTGTGATTAGGAATGTCATTTTCCTTTGTTCCATTTTCTTGAGTTGGAAAGTTTATATAATTGTGCATGTTTATATGCCTCTTATGTGACCGAAGAATTCAAATAAGAAGATTGAACCCTATGCCTTTGTTGATATTTTCTATATCACTGTAAAAGTAGTCTATGATGTGAGCCTATGTTTCTATTGTTTCCATCTTTTACATTGATCATGCACCTATTTGCTCTTAAATGTAATTGAATCTTACATATAGTCTCACTGTGCTCAGGATTAAGGTCAAATTACATTCAGGTGCATCGCCATAGTTAGATTTTCTTTCTTGCATTTGCATTTCTATTAAAATTCCTATCCCTTTTCCCAGTATACACTTGATATAAAGAAGAGACCAGCTTCATAAAAATATGGAGGTTGTTTCAAGTCGCAAGTCCCACAACTTGAAACTTCCCATTGTTGGTGTTAGAATCAAGCATAATTTTAAACATCAATAGTTTTTGGCACGCTTGATGGGACCAATCTTGAAGTTTCTTTCAAGATCATATGAACCAGAGAGCTACAAGGAGTCATAGCTATGGACCAGTAACCAAATCACAATCTACTATAAATCTAGGTATTCTTTTGCCACCTTTGGTAACTAGTCCAAAAAGAAGAGTCAACTAGTTTATACCAATACCAAGAGAAAATATGAGAGCCCTTATACCCCCAAGAAAATATGCAAGTTGGAACATTGGTAGTCCATTGATTCTCCCAATACCACCAGCCACTTGGGACCCTGTCCCAATGAATGCCCTAAAAGCTCTACCCAAATTTAGTGGGCAAGACTTTAAAACACCTGAAGAACATTTGTAGGATGTATCAAATGTCTATGCTATACATGTCATAGAAAAATGTGGCCACAATATTATTAGCAACTTCTTTTAAATGGAAGGCTCTAGAATGGTATCGGTCTTTGACCCCAAATACCATATCTACATGGGATCAGCTCAGAGATCTTTTCTTTAAAAGATTTTAAGAGAAGGGTGATAAGTCTTCTTTGTTACAACAATTAATTACCATCTAATGGGCACCATAAGAAGTGATGACTAACTTCAATTCTAGATTTCAAAAGACTTGGGAAAGAATCCCTACTACAGCTAGACCATTACTAGGTATGGCCATAGTGTTTTATCTTAAGGCTTTGAATTTAGATATATCTATTATGATTCAGTCACTTGGAGGACACACTTTTCCAGAGACTTATGACTATGTGGTCAGAGCTGAGAATAATTTGATAGATGCTGGAAAAATTACCTCCAAGGCTTCCCATGCCCATGTTCCCAGAGATATCCTTGCCATTACCTCAAGAAGCTCCTAAATCTATAGCCCCACCTATGTCTATGTACACATATCCTCAACCATCTGCTAAAGAAAGTGTTCCTGCTCAGTCATCTGAGCTTGATAATATCAAGAATATCTTGAGGACATTTTCTAATGAGATGATTAATATAAAAAGACAACATAATACTTTCCCTAGGCCTCCATATCAAGGCTATCAAGGAAATATATTTTCATCTTAGCCAAACCAATACCAGGGTGCTCTGAGGCAAAATAACCCTTAGCCAGCAAACTAATTAGTTGCAGTTCCCACACCCTCATAGACTATTCCTCCCAATTGAAATAGGGAGATTGTTCCAGGGCAAAATAATTATGTAGATAACACTAATGCTTATTGTTTTCCTTGTTATAATGTTAATACACCTAGAGATTGTCTTATGGGTAATCTACAATGAAAGGTGGCAGAGTAAAGAAGAATGGATGGTCGGTTTGTAAGTTCCAATGACAATCAAGCCTACCAATCTTCTGGTATGCAAAATTTAGTCTTAATGGCTCAGATGCAAGGTATGTCCTTGCAACAAGAGGAAGAAATAGCCCCAAAACATGCTTTGTTATTATGGGTTGAAGATGAAGAATCAGTTTTATTGAATGAAGCATCTACCTCTAAAAAACTAGTGGTGCAATCTGATTATTATACTAGATCAAAGAGAAGGATGGTGGAACAGCTTGAGGTTATAAATAGTCAAGTCATGGAGAATCCTCCATTTCAAGGACAAAGAAACATAGTTGTTAGACAAGAAGTGCCTCAGCTAGTGTAGAATCAAGTGATTCCTACACAAATTCAAGAAAAAACAAGGTATCCTTATTCTCAAAGAATTTAGACTTTTGGACCAATAAATGTGGTGGAGCAATTGAAAAAGACTCTAGCACAAGTATCAATATGGGATATATTAGCCATTCCTAAATAGAAGACACTGCTACAAGAAGCTCTACAAGGCCAAGCAGTGCCCAAAGGTACTGTTATCAAAGAGGGACCTACTAAAAAAGAAAATCTCAAAGACACAGTTCATTTGTAGACAACAGCCCTAGTGAATAATGCAGTAGAGGTAAACAAATCCAAACTAGATCCCTTCTATTTAACTTTGATAATGGGTAAGAAACTACTACATAGTGTAATGATTGATTCAAGGGCTAGTACTATAGTTATGCCTAAGCAGATAGCTGATGCTTTAAAGATAAAATATGAGCCACTCACTAAAGGGGTCATGTAGCTAGATGGCAAAGTAGTACAAACAATAGGAATAATTAAACAACTCACATTACAATTATAAAATTGTCCTAATATAATTGTAAGTCAAGATGTAGTAGTCATAGACATACCTCCTATATTTGGCCTATGCTTATCCAGAGACTTTACAGCCAAGATAGGAGGATATATGTCCCTTGATTGGTCTCACCTCATCTTAGAACCAAGTATGGTTCAAAGATGAAGATATTATCTAAGCCATTATATAAGGATCACATCACTAATGAACCAACTACAATGATAGAGGTAGCTCATGCTATGATGAATAAAGAAGAAAGGGTTTTTGTTGAGGAGTTAGGTGAATGGACTGGACATGATCAAGAAGAGGAAAATGATAATTTATTAGCTATGATGCAAAGTGACCCATATGGAAATTATGACTCTATTGGTCTAGGCACTTACATTATACTTGATGAAGATCATAAAATTCCAAATGTCTTAAAAGAAGAAAAGTCGAAAGATACCTCTTCTATTAATCCTCGAGTCTCTCAACATGAATTCCAAATTTTGAGTGAGAAGTCACAAGCATATGCCTTAATCTCTGATGAAGAAGAGATAATTTATAACTTTTTTCTTACTTTGCAAGATGATATGGAGGAGCATGGACATTTCCTTGATCATGATTTGAATGATTTGTTTGAAATCATTCGGTCAGGTTATACTATTTTTTAGGGGAGCTATGAGCCAGTTGCAGATGAACAAGATAACATTAAGACTCAATTACATATGTAAAATTATTACAAAATTTTAATATTATCCTTTCAAGAGGTTGGTATTTTTGAAGTCATTAAAGAGGATGATCATGCAATGGAACCTAAGTTTGAGTCAGAAGGAGTTAAGTCAATAAATGATATATGTCAAATGGCTTCTATTGATGAGCAAATAGTCATTAATTTCTTGATAAGACATACCAATATCAAGAGCCAACATTTGATGAGCTTCTAAGAAAAAGAAGAGTCTATATATGTTGGAAGCAGGATTGGCTCAGACTCACTCAAATGCAGGCCATACACCATGGCATACAAAGAAATCAAGTCATCAGAGTTATATCCAATTCAAACACTTGTCTAGCAATATAAGATGGCTTGTCATGAAGGAGACTTTAGAAATTCTTCTTTTGATCCAAGAGGGAGATAAAGATACTTGGTTAATGTATTTAGATAGTTTCCCCTTTCTGTATTGCTTTGTTATCCCATTTTTTGTTCTCACTTTTCTTTTAAATAAGTGTTCTTTGAACACATAGTCAACAGCTCAAAAATTTTCAAAATTTTCAAAATTCTCCAATATATTGAATGTCTCCCAAATCATTAGAAATCCCCAAGGTGCCTTGCACTACCACTTGCATAATGTGTTTGTCTTACTGTTCCATAAAGATTGAGTAGGATTTGCTAATGGTTATATGAGTTTAATGCCATTTTGAGACTTGATAGGTCAATAAATACCTCTTAGCAAGAGTTAAAGCTTACAAGTTCTCAAACATTCCTGCATCTACGAGAAAATATCTTGTTACTTGCATTTTTTGTGCCTAGTAAACTTGCTTCAATGAAAGTGTTCTATTTTGTAAAAGTTCATACCAGTTATCACAAAAAAGATATAGAGATATAGGGAACATAGTCTTCACAGCAAGGAGCTGGGATGTATGAATCCCTTGACAAGTTTCTTACGAGAAAGTCATATGTTTTAGCTCCCATGCAACCATTGAAGACTTATCCATAGACTAAAATTCCTGAAGTTGGTCAAGTAAGTGACCCAACGAAAATAAAAGATTATGCAGATAAAGTCATGGACCCAATTCTTTAGAGATCTAGTAGCAAAAATCTTAGAGAAGGGGCACATCAAAGGTGTCTATAGAGGGCTAGAGTAGGGCAATATGAAACATTTGCCATGAGGATATGGACTTCATAACTAGCACAATTCATTATCCCAGCTATACATCCATGTCCTAACTTGATCAAATTATGCAAAGATTTATTCCATGCACCCTCATGCACCATTCAATAGGGTCCATTTATAGTACAAATCACACTACAAGATATCAGGGATATGTTAGCCCTGTATCATGATAGTATAGCTACGTTTCCCACTATTGCTAAAATGTAAAGAATGTGGGAAAACATCAATACTCAGTTGAGGTTCTTGAGATTTGAATTACAAATGGGTGATGATGACACTACAGTGCCTACACTCCCTGCATCAAGAGCCCAATTCACACAAGCTAGCCAAGACGCACTATCTATGATGGCTTTCATCTTTGGCATGAAAGATGATATGGTAGTTTATGTAGAATAAATGGCTATCCTCTTTAGGTTGAAGACTGTCGACAAAACTCAAGAGTATCAGCTCAACTTTTTTGAACAAATTGCTTTCTCAATGGTGGAACAACTGGCCCATTTCAAATCAAAAGGAGTGTTTAGGTACTCTTCTTATTTGTTTCACCTCATGCTATTTCAAAACTCTAACCTCTTTGCCCAACATATGTATCTTGATATGTATGACCCAAGTTTTGATCTCCAAAGGACCATTCCTGTGTCTACATGGACACATATTTTGTCAAAGACTAGTGACCCATATGAATTCTAGGAATTATTTGTACCCCTGCTTTTCGTCACCTCAGCCTCAAACTAGTTATGAATATATTATTCACAAGTGTTTCAAACCTTTTGTCTAGTTGCCCAATTCCTTGTGATTTTTAATTTGGATCCCACCATACAATTATAAGAGTCCATGGTTTTTGCTACCTATGATTTTGACTCTTAGGTTAACATTCCTAGTGGTCACCAGGCAGGTATCTATAGTTGAAAATGAATATGGCTCTGGGAAGAGGAAGATAAAAATGTATGACCTTCCATGGATGACAACCAACATGGTATTAGAAGCTAGAAATGCTGAGATTCTGTTGTTTAGAAAACTAACCTTCCTGGGTTTCTTACTAGTAGAAGACAAATGGGTATATGACCCAAATGGTTTCATAGCTTCTTGGATAATGACTAACATGGTTGCAACCAGAATTGCACATGAAGGCCACCCTTTTTGGGAAACTAGGAAAAATCCTAGAGAAGATGCTCCTGGATTTTATGTTGAGTTAATAGACTTGCCCCTTCCACAAAATAGACCCTGGGAAACATTCTATGTTAAGTAGAGGGATTATGATCCTAAGGTCAGAATGACTTCTGGCTTAAGGACACCAAAGAATAAAGATTGGGATGCTGAGAAAATAAAAGCCTATTGGAAATATAGGTAGGAAATTTGTCAAACAACCCATTCTTTGGAGAACATAGACACATATGAGAGATGGGAAGAACTATGGGATGAGTTCCATCTCTCCTCTGTATCTAGCCCAGAGACATGTAATCTGCTGACATCAAGTGTAGAGTAGGAAACTAGGGCCAGGTCAAGCCAAGAGTCACAAGCCTCAAAGCAAACTACAGCTATAGTAACTATATCAGTTTGGCCCCAATCTCTCAGTGTCATGGAAAAACAAAAGAGTGTGGTGCCTTCACCACCATAAGATTCCCCATCGGCATCGGTTATAGATATTCCCAATTCTCCACAAGCATTGTTGAAAGGAAAAGAAACATAGCCAAAAGAAGAGACACCAAAAAAGCAAAAGAGGGTGC
Source organism: Torreya grandis (assembly GCA_037957365.1). NCBI lineage: Eukaryota > Viridiplantae > Streptophyta > Pinopsida > Cupressales > Taxaceae > Torreya > Torreya grandis. The sequence continues at coordinate 3,187,353 of JARHVA010001678.1, read as the reverse complement.
AGTTTCAATTTGATTCAGAAGAGGATACAGACACCCCACAATGCCAATTATAGAGTGTTGTACCTGTTCCTCAGGTAAGTATTATTCCTCCTCCTTCTTAGTCTATTTCTTCTCCTATTGGCATGATGATTTCATCTAGCCAGAGGACATCCCCTGCCACTTCTATCATTCCCATTTCTCACTTTGCCCCAACTGTGCCACCTCAGGCTTTAACATTACCTCATTTCTCTCCCTCTATTCCCAAGAAACTTCCCCTTCAAATTGCCCATAGCCAAAAATTGGCTATTCAATATGGTTTACCACAGGGACATCCTTTTGTGGGTGGGCACATTGCCTATCCTTGTACCTTCCAAACCCAAGCAAATGTTGCTAGGTAGGCAAGGGAAGCGTGAAGAGAGAAAAATAAGATCAAGGAAAATAAAGCCTTGGCTACTCCTCATCTACGGTCACAATTTGACCCCATTCAACAATAATTGATGATGACTCATTTGTCACCAAATGTAATAAAGCCAACTAAGTAGATGCAACCAGAGGACTACACGATGAATGCAGTGGCCAACAACATGTCCCTCTTCAAGCCACAAGACAAAATTGAGCTGCTAATCGAATCCACTTCTACAGTTGTTGAAGACTACTTGAAGACATCAAGTAGGCTACAGAAGTTAGAGGCTGATTTAGTCAAGGAAAAGGCAAACTATAACAGTTTGACCATAAAAATCAATAGAAAAGACAATGAGATAGAGAATTTGAATAAACAGTTGCAAGATACTATTTCTCTTCAGACTCACCGAGTAGTCCAAGCCCAAAATGATTCCTTAAAGGTAGGGCTAATGTATGTAAAGGATGCAGCAATGAACCTAAGGTGAGAAAAAGCAACATTACAAGAAAAATGCAAGGAACACCTGCTACAGGTTACCCAATTACAACAAAAGCTGCTAAGTGAATAGAATAATACTATGGCTATAAAATCCCAATTTCAAGTAGAGCAATAGAAAGCAACATAATTGACACTGGAGCTGGCCAATAGGCCAAGGACTGTCAGAGTGTTAAGTCTAGTGAAGGAGCTATATGAATCCATGTGGAAGAGAATCTCTTTAGAGAATATTCAACTCAAGCCTTCTCTCACCTTCCTATTAAATGCAAAAAAATTGTGCAAAAAGGTGGAGAGTTCAGTTGTAAACACTCTGGCTATAGTTTATGGGAGAGTAATGGACTTGGAAACGTTGTTGTAAAAGCTTTATGATGTAATAAATGCAATGTTGTCAGTAGCAAGAATTGAGAATAGAATGGTCACTGCTAAGTGAGTAAATGAAGTTCTCAGTTGTAATTCTGTAGCCATCAGTTGCAGAGAGCTTTTAGATGTCATGAAGGAAGGAATCAATGAAATGAAATAGCATATTAAAGATCTGGTGAAATTAGGTCTTCCTTCTCCATTTCCTAATGACAACATGGTGCTAATGATTGATGAAATTAAACCTTTGCTATTGGCCAAATAGAATGATCAAATAGTTTTTTAGAATTTAAGGGATGATTCATCAGTCCCTGAAGTAGAAGCTATCTTGGTTCCTATTTCCTAGCTAGAATTCAAATTGAAGGCTACAGTTTAGATTTTACAAAAAAATTCACACAAGGATATTAGTCACCTTGATTTAGCCTTTAATGAATTGTAAAATAAGTAGGGGTTATCTGATGATGAATGGTTTGCCTATCAAACAACATTGTTGAAGCTATAATTTTGAAATTTTGATCTAGCAAGAGTTGTGGTTTCTTTTTTAGTAGGCTCAAAAGTCCTTGGGGTCACCAAGAACTATAAAGTAAAAAAAAACTCTACGTTTCATTCTATTTTTCAGTTGTGCACTACAAAAAATTTTTTTGCATACTTTGGTCCAAAATAATGAAGTTTTGAAACAAAGCACGGGCTCTATTCTCCTTTGATTCATTTTGTCTAAGTGTCAAAGTCAAGCAGAAGCTGCTAAGTTTTGTAGTCTGAGGCACCTTTCATATTTTATATAAGCTGGTCAAGATGTGCCACATACCTCATAGCAACTCAGTGGAGCGTGACAAGTGTCAGCATCCACATTTCAAGTGTTTCATATCGGCACCTATGTTTCAAATATCTTTTGACCAAAAGGTTTCAATCTAAGTATCAGGGTAAAACAGAAAGTGCCAAGTGGCAATTGTAGAAGGTCTCAGTTTGATTTTCTAAAAGTGATGGAAGATGCTACATATCCCAGATGAAGAGAGTGGAAGCCACCACATGTTGAGGTATGAATTATCTTCATTTTGCTTCACTGATATAGCAAAGATTGTGGTGGGTCTCAAGTTTTATTTTTGAAGCAAGCAGAAGCTGCCAGGTGTTGTTGTCCATATAAATATGAAATGAGACCCGATTGTTTCTATGATATAAATAAAGTAAAGTGGAGACCACCACATGTCACCTTTTATAGGTTTCTAAAAAGGTAGCTAAAAGAAGCAAAGACCACCACATAACCCCAATTAAGTAAAACAAAGATTACCACATGTTTTTTGTTGAGGGAAGCAAAAATTGCCACCTATCCCTTTGCTCCTTTTTCAAGTTGCTCAGGCAAGAAATGTTGTGGGTCTTATTCTCTTTTAAGCTATTAAAGTTTCAAGGAAGTGGAATCTGCCAAGTTTCATTGACTGAGGTACCTTTTGCAATGAACATAGGTAAAGCAGAAAGTGTTGTGTGTTTTTAGTAAGTGATGTAGAACACACCAAGTGTCATTTTTTGGTGTCTCCTAAGTAATAAGAAGGTTTTCAAGGAATTGGCTAAGTGTCATCTTCTATTTAAGAGAAGGGAGTGTCTTGCGATCTATTCTAGCCAATGAACTGCCAGAAGATAGAGTGTTTCAGAATCTATGAAATATCTTCTGTTAGACACTTCCAATTCAGTTAGATTTCAGTTGGGCCATTAGATTGGGAACAAGTAGATAATCCAAAGTGAAGCCAAGGCTATAAATAAGGGTGCAGAGATCACCAAAAATCATCATTAGATACCATAGAGAATTTTTTGAGAGAATTATTGTCAAGAGTTTAGACTTTCTAAAGCTGTGACTAGGAATATCATTTGCCTTTATTCTATTTTCTTAAGTTGGAAAGTTTATGTAACTATGCATGTTTCTATGCCTCTTATGTAACTAGAGAATTAATGAGAAGATTGAATCTTGTACCTTTGCTGATATTTTTCATGTCATTGCAAAAGTAGTCTAGGTTGTGTTGTCAAGAGTTTTAGACTTTCTAGAGCTATGATTAGGAATGTCATTTGCATTTGTTCCATTTTATTGATTTGGAAAGTTTATATAATTGTGTGTGTTTATGTGCCTCTTATGTGACTAGAGAATTCAAATAAGAAGATTGAACCCTGTGCCTTTGTTGATATTTTCTATATCACTGCAAAAGTAGTCTATGTTGTGAGCCTTTGTTTCTATTGTTTCCATCTTTTACATTGATCATGCACCTGTTTGCTCTTAAATGTAATTGAATCTTACATATAGTCTCACTATGCTCAGGATTAAGCTTGAATTACATTCAAGCACATCACCATAGTTAGATTTTCTTTTTTGCATTTGTGTTTCTATTAAAATTCCTATCCCTTTTCCCAGTATACACTTGATCTAAAGAAGAGACTAGCTTCTTAAAAATTTGGAGGTTGTTTCAAGTTGCAAGTCCCACATCTTGAAACTTCCCATTATTGGTGTTAGAATCAAGCACAATTTTAAACATCAACAGTAATCACCTCAACCTTTCCAAAATCAAACCAACTACTATAGTAGATTGGCTCAATAACAATCCATAAAAGTTCATCCTAATGTATGCTAAAGTTTGTAGAAGTATTTTAAATATGAAAGTTTATTTGATTTTTAAATTTAAGGTATTATTTTACAGGTCATATGCACTTTATATATGTTTAAAAATAAAATATGGGTATAATAATGGTACTAATGTTTATAATTCTACCATTAATGTGTATTTGAATCATATAACTATATAATTTTACCAATTTGAAAAATATGTAAGTGTGGAAGAAATGTTCCCATGACATGCCCCCACTAAATCTAAAGAATCTAAGAATTGGTGTAAGTGTGGATAACATTTTTCCATAACATGCCCCCACCATAGCCTAAAAATGTTGAATACTTAACAAGTTTGGAATTCACGCCTTTTTGGCATGACCCCACTAAAATATGAAACTATGAAGTTGTGAAAGCCATTCCTCTATGACATGCCCCCAATGATATTCTCCATTTTTAGGTGAAATAAAGTATAAATTGGTAGTTACATTACCTCAAAAGGATAAGATAACTATATAATATGTCTACAAATCATGCATCATATATGAGTAACATGTTTAGGTATATTTAAAAATGAGGTACATAATATATGATCACATCAAGTCCTAAGATACATGATACAAATCATGGAAATGCCTAGATAGTAATATTAAAATCTCAACAATCAATTAAACACATGCACAAGTTCACTCAAAATAAAATCAAAAGATGATGGGCTAAGGAAACCTCAAAAAAGGGTCATGTTCAAATACTACAAAATATAAGGGACATGAATTTGTCAAATAACACAAGGTAAGCCGATGCCTAATGGATCTCTTATTCAATCAACTCCCTTTATTAACCTAAAAATTTTGTGTGATAGTCACTTAAAACTTGATATAGAATCTTTGCTACTTGGAAATTTATTTTCTTGAATTAGTATTTCTTGATAACCAGTGAATGTTTTGGAATAATATTATTTGACTTAGAAGATCCTTTTGTATAAGTTCTATAATTCATCAAGTCACTTAGTGATATAAGATCTTAATTCAATATAAAGTCTACAATAGTACTATGATAGACCTATTAAGTCTCAAGTAGAGGTGTTATAACTCTTAAATCTTCTTATCCACCTTGTGACTGATGGAAACCAAACAATTTAATTAATTTAGCAAAGTTACTTGAGGTAAATCTTGTGCCCACTGAGGTGGGTTCACAAGCATTTTATTAATAAAAATAAATCAAGTACATGAAAATGGTATCTATATTTCATTAACCCTTTGACATAAATAACATGAATTTATAGGATTTCACCTATGACTGGTAAATCCAACTAATCTAATAACTACTTCTCATGGGAATGCAACCCAAAAAGTAATTATAATTATTTAAGATAAAAACATAAATCAAAGTAATTAAATATTTTTAAAGGGGATGTCTTTATAAAATATTCATTACCCTTTACATTATTATTTACCGAAAACTATTTATTATTAACCTAACAACCTAACCTAATGTTAAGACTTTAGAACAAGTCCTAACCACCCCCCCCCCATGATCCAAAGTTACTTATTTAGACACATGCCAAGCATTTTTATAAATTTATCAAATTTGATTATGTCAAGGGATTTTGTGAAAATGTTATTTGTTTGATTAGTAGTTGGGAAATATATTGGATCAAGTTCTTTCTTCACCACTAGCATTCATAGATTGTGATATTTGATATATGTATGTGTTTTTTGGCATGAAATACTAGATTTTTAGATATCTTGATTGCACTTTGATTATCAATGTATAACTGTGTAGGATTAATCTAAAGATATTTAATAATGTAGCATAAATAGATAATTTATCTAGAATCATCCTATGCTGTAATGTATTCTAATTTTGATGATGAATTTAGCACTATATCCTTCTTCTTACAACACCAAAAAATAGTAGTTGAACCCATATGCATAGTGTTTCTATTGTGGACATTATGTCATCTACACATCTACAAAAATCTCCATCATAATACCCAGTAAGTTTCAAGTAATTATCATGATGATAATCAAGGCCATATATTTTCATTCCCTAAAGGGAATGAAGTACTCTTTTTGGTGCATGGTAATGAATTTTTATAGGTTCATGGATAAACCTAGACAAAATTCCAATTGAAAATGATATATTAGGCTTGGTAGTCATTAAGTATATCAAACCTCTCACTAACTATCTATATTTGGTGCCATCAAAAAAGTCACTACCATCATCCTTAGACAATTTAAAATTACTTTCCATGGGAGTGAGGGTAGGTTTGCAATCATTCGTGCCAAATGTAGTAAATAACTCAAAAATATGTTTAGATTGTGAAATGAAAATACTTTTCTCTTTTTGAGTTACTTCTATGCCTAGATAATAGTGAATAAGTCCAAGGCCTATCATCTCAAACCCATCTTTTAATTCCTTCTTCACAGACTTGTTATGGTTTTCATCATTACTTGTGAGAAACAAGTCATCGACATAGAGAATAAGAATCACCAATTTTTTACCGTGCACTTGAATATAGAGAGTATCATCAGATTCACTACATTAAAATACAATTTTATTTATGTATGAATCCATTTTTTCATACCAAGCCCTGGGTGCTTATTTGAGCCTATAAGAGCTTTGATCAATTTACACACTTTGTGTGTTGTACTCATTTTATCGAACCTTGAGGTTGTTTTATATATACTTCTTCTTATAAATACCCATTAAAAAAAACACTTTTAGCATCCTTCTGATGTACTTTCCAACCATTATATGTTTTTAAGTCAAGTACCATATGAATAGTGTGCCATTTGGTAGTTGGTGCACATGTTTCCTCATAATCAATACCTCATTGTTGCACATAAACTTTTTCAACAAGTCTTGCCTTATGTTTATCAATGGAGCCATCAGATTTATGCTTAGTCCTATAAACCCATTTGTATCCTATAGGTTGAACATGTGGAGGAAGATCAACTAAAACCTAAGTATTATTGGTAAGTATTGCATCATACTCAATTTTCATTGCCTATTGCCAAACCTATTTAGTATAAGTATCCTTAAAAGTAGATGGCTCAATGGAATAAGTAGTAAAAATCATTACATAGTTCACCTATTTACAAGAATTCTTAGGACTTGTTAGACCAACTTTATTTATTGGTAAGTCATAAAAAGTACATTGAGCCCATTTTGGATATTTGTTCAAATTGTTCAGATCAGGTACACCAAAATTCTCATCATGTTCACTAGTTGAAGGAAGACTTAGATAATTTTCAACATTGTCTAAGTCATAAACTTGTTAATTACTAGATGAAATAGAAGGGATACTAGTCTCATACCATAATCTATGAGATTTGGCCTCATTATGCAATCCCTTATCACATTTTACAATCTTCCTCTCTAACCTGTCAAATTGAGAATCAATCTCTGCAATGTTCATAGTAAAAAATTCATCAAATACCACATCCATTCTTATTATGAATTTGCATGTATCCTATGCAAGAAATTTATACCCCTTTTTAATTTTTGAATGTCTAAGAAAAATAAATTTTTGACTTTGTGGTTCCAACTTGGTTCTATGTTCAATGGGAACTAAAGTGAAATAAAGGCACCCAAAAACTTTCAAGTGTTTAACTTTTAGTTTAAACCCATACCAAGCCTCATATGAAGTTTATCCCAAAAGTATAGCTTTAGGGTACCTATTTATCAAATACACTATAGTACCAATGGCTTCAGTCTAAAACTTATAATCAAGTTGTTTATAGTGAAACATAGCTTGATTTGTGCCCTTTAAAGTCTTATTCATTTTTTCAATACTCTTTGTTGTTGTAGAGTATAAGAATTGTTGTATTGTTGATAAATATCATGTTTATGAAAATAATCCTAAAATTCATTTGAAATATACTCACCACCATTATTTGAATGAAGAGTGGCTAAGTGTGAACCTATTTCTTTTTCAACTAAGTGTAACCAATCACCAAACTTAGTGAAAACTTTTGATTTATTTTTCATGAAAATTACCCAAGTCATCCTATAAAAATCATCAATAAATAATATAAAATACCTACACCCTCCAATGGATGACTTCTTCATGTCACATACATCATATGAACTAACTACAAACATCTGTTAGCTTTCCATGAAGAATGCTTAGGAAAATTTTCCCAAATTTATTTGCCTAAAACACATGATTCTCAAAGAATATTATCATTTTGAAAAGTGGGAAACCACTCACCGTACCATATATCTACAAGTCCACTAAAGAGTGAACATTCAAATTTCCATAGTGAAGATTCCACAACCACTATGTAGACATAGTACATATACTTGTATCAACAATTGCCATAAGTTCTACTATGGGAAGAAGCAATTTACAATGCAATCTAACCAAATTTCCATCCTCATTTTTTTTATACATGGTTTTATATCCATCCTTAACTAAATTTATATAAATGAGCCTGTTTTCAAGCATAATTTGATAACCTTTATTTAAAATATTTACCAAGGAAAGAAGATGGTTTTTCAATGTGGGAACATACCAAACATTCTCCAATTATTTGATAGATCCATTAGGAACGAGAATCTGAATTGACCCAAGACCTTGTGGAGTATGCATAACATATCTCCCAAGAATACCATAGAGAGATGCTTATTTTAAATTCCAAAATAAGTCTTGCCTACGTGTCATGTGTTTGGTTGTTCCTGTATTTAAAACCCACACATATGTGAAATCATCTCTAGCCTCATATTCCATATAAACAATCTTCCCTAAAGAAGTGAATATAATTCATGAGCAACATTTATAAACTTATCATAATCATGGTCATCATATTGATTAGAATTAGACTTAGTCACTTTTTGTGGCCTCTAAATTTTATCAAAAGGAATCCTATACTAAGAGGCACTGTGACCAAATTTCCCATATCTATGACATTGAATGTCTGATCTACCTCAACCTCTTCCTCTATAAGATTTTTAACCACATCCTCTATCATTAATCTCATTTAAATGAGAATGGATATATTTTATATTTGAGTAATTGTTTTGATGATATCCTCTACCTTAGTTTTGAAATCTACCTCCTCTATAACCTTGACCCCCTCTATAAATGCTCCCTATATAGTTTTATTGACTAAAAGAGCTGAACTAAGGTTAGACTCTGAAACATGGGATTCCTTGATTTTATTGGATTTATTGGGTAGAGAGAGGTCATTTTAAATAATAAAATCAACCAATTTATCAAAATTGATACCTGTGATCTTGTTAGAGACACAACATTTTTACAAAAATCTTATAACACATAGCTAGTCATTTCACTGTAGAATTAGCTATGGGATCATCATCTAGTTTTCCAAACCCAACCTTAGTTTACTCAGTATAAATATTCATCAACTTAGACATTTACTCTCCCATATCCCCATCTTATTCTAATGACAAAGTAAATAACTATATGTGGATATCTATGTTGTTATGTTTAGGATTTTTATCATAAAAATTAGATAAGATTTTATATACATTGTAACTATGAGGAGAGTTTTCAATATGTATATAGGTATCGTGAGTACAAAAAAAATTGATTAAAGATATACCTTTAGAATCAAAAAGATTAAAATTATCAAGTTTGACATGTCCTATAGGCAATGTAGGATTTTAATTATTTATAATATCCCATTACTTAATAAAGACTAATGAAGCTTCCATCAAATATTTCCAATCAGAGTAATTAGAAATCATTAATCTATCACCATATGAAATAAAATGATAAATCTTTGGCATCTTAAAATAAAATCAAGTGTGACAAATGAAAGTAAGTGCGATAAATGAAAAGAACAACACACTCACTAAGAATCCTTTACAAAAGATAATCTTTCTATGGGGTTTTTCACTTAACCTCTATATAGAGCAAAAAAAGATATTTTTTTGATGGGTTTTTCACTTAATCTCATCAAAAATCAAAATATTTCACCCTTATTTTACCAATTACACCCTTATTTCACTAAAGTAATACAACACTCTTATATCACCAATTACACTCTTTTTATTTCACTAAAAACCACACTTTTACATGTTTTAATCCCTTTAAAATGTGTAAATCATGTAAAATATTCAAAAAATAATGGAATATTCTCCAAAAAGCAATTAACTATTTTGTACTTTTCTCTAAAAAGAAGTCTTAAACCCTAGACCTCCACCTTCTAAGGGTTGTTACAAAATGAGACTTGCCAATTGCTCTATGAGAATTTACAACACTTAAAAGGATAATAATGTATTTAAATCTTATTTTTCCTTCATGAATAATAAAAAAATACTTTTACAAGTAAAAATTAAATCACCTATTAATTCTTTGAAAATGACTTAAAAACTTCCAATTTGATGGACCCCACAAAACCTTAAATTTCCTTACAAACTATATCAAAATTTAGCCAAATGAAATAATACTATTATTTCAAATTCCTTTCAAACCAGAAACTAAAAATTGGATGCCATGTATTCCTAGATAAATTCTTGAAGCTTCATCAAACCACTTAGATCCATACAAGGCCATACAAGCTCATAAAAAGAGGATTTTTGAGAGTTTTAAGCATATTTGAGCATTGTGAAAGAGATTTTTTGAAAAATAAAATTTTTATTTAGGTGATGGAACTCCATGTGGTTGTAAAAATTATTTATTAGTTTGTACAACTCAAGAAGAGTGATTAAAATGCATTCAGGGGTGATTCAAGACAATTTTGTTATTGTTTGATGCTCAAAAACAAGGAAAAACTTATCAAATCTCCAAATTTAAATTTTATATTTATTTAAATGAATTTTAAGTCTATAAACATCAGAAAATATTCTATAAAAATCTAAAAAATTGCTTTTGATGGGTTCAAAATGGTCAAAAAATTAGATTTTTGCCTTCAGAAGCTCTAAATCAGGGAGAATCATTTTAAAAACTTCTCATGTCACCCAAATCATTTTCATATTTATGGAACACATTGTGTAGGATATACCACTATTTCATAGAGGTTTTCCAAGCCAAAAATATTATAAAAATCATTAAATTTGACTCTTTGGTCAAAAAATTTGGTTTTGAATGCAAACAATCACCTTCCCTAGGATCTACAAAGCTTCAAAAGCTCAAATCTGAATTTTATAGGCATATAGCCATGAAAAATGAAATTTTATCAATAAATTTTACTTTCCAATGTATTATTGCCACCAATAACATGCTTATACAAATATTTATTTGAAAATATTGATTTTTGAACAATATTTCAAATGTTTTCACACCAAAAATTTATTCAAAAACATACCATGTATTTTAAAATTAATTTCACATGAATCTTGTCTATAAATATGAATTAAAATCACCCTAAGATCATTATTCCCCCATTTTACCATGCATTTACCATGTTACCATGCATAACCATGATCAACCAAGCTCTAATACCACTAATGGAAACTAAATAATTTAATTACTTAAGAAAAATTACTAGATGTAAATCTTGTGCCCTCTAAGGTGGGTCCACAAGCATTTTATTTATCAAAATAAATAAAGTACATGAAAATGGTTTTTATATTTTGTTAACCCTTTGACATACAAAAACATGAATTTATAGGATTTCACTTATGATCTATAAATCCAACAAACCTAATAACCACTTGTCATGGGAATGCAACCCAAAAATAGTTGTAATTACTTAACACAAAACATAAATAAAAGTAACTAAGTATTATTTAAGGGGGTTTCTTTATAAAATATGCATGCCCCTTGACATTATTATTTACCTAACGCTATTTATTTTTAACTTGACAACCTAACCTAATGTTAAGACTTTGAAACAATTCCTAATAGTGACAAACCTTTTCTATGTTTATATTTTTTTTTGATTGATATAAAACCATTTTTAAATTATTGGTTTCTTAAAAGAGAAAATTATAGATAACTCTATTCTTTAGGCCTGAGTAGGCCTGATTCAACCTTTCAACAAGTTTTGGACTATCACAAAAGACAAATGATATTTAAAACTTTAAAAATAATTTTAATAGTGATTAAAAAATATTAAAATACCTTTAGAGAAGATATGAAGTCAAATAATGAAGTAAAACTTTCACTTTTCATCCTATTTTGGGTTCCTCAGTAGTCACCTATAAGAATTTTACATGCAGTCAATTATAACTTATTTCATAGACCTTATTCTAAAAATTTAACACCTATATCAGTTCATAAACCCTTTATTATACCAATCCTCAAATTTTGGGTTATTTTCATTAGTTAAAAAATGAAGTTGTGGCTCTTTTAGTATCACAAACCCTGTTTTAGGGTTTCTTTGTGTATATAAAATTAGATAGATTATTAACTAATGTTTATAGAGTTAAAAACCTTTATAATCCTTCAAAAAAAATTATAAGACACTCAATAAAATCCTTTAACTATTTCAACCCTTAGATTGGAATCATGCATATATTTGTATGTACTTCAAATGACTAAGAAGACTATATGGGTACAAAAAATAGAGTATTTTAGAGTTTTCTACAATATAACTCTAGACAAATCTTGAAATCAATTAAAAAGAGATTAATTATCATTAATTAATGTTTATATAGTATTATTACACAAATTTAAACTAATATATAACTTGTATTATCAATAAAATTGACTCTCAATACTTACAAAAGTCTATTCTACATTATAAAACTATCATCAAGCTCCCTAACAATAGAAATTTGAAATTTTATGCTTGAATAAGGTTTTTAATGTATCTAAATTATTATTTTATAATCTAATAATATTTTTTAAACTTATCCTAAGCTTATAAATTCTAATTTTGGTTGATTTTCTCCCTCAACTACTCAGGACTAAGATAGTAAAATAACCTTTTATGAATAGTACTTTATTACATATACTTTATTTGAGATTTTCCAGATGACTGTTAATTATATAAACCTTATAATAAAACTATATACATCCATATACTAATAACACACCCTTTATAACTTATTAAAATCCTTATATAATGACATTTATTCATATATTATTAAAGAAACATTTGAATATTCAAATTTGTTGTTTTAGAGGGAAACCTTCCAAAAATGCTAAATGATCTAAAAATAGACTTCTAATTCCTCATAAATGCTTATTGTGACTTGTCAAAATTATTAAGACATCCTAATACATTTAAAATACTATTCTAATGTATCTATTAATATGCACCGACATCAAACCACCAAGGTACAAAGAACTTGTCATGGACTTCTATTCATGAATTATTTTATGTTACTACCATGTTTGTGGATATTTAAATATGAAATATAATCTTAATATTCAATTATATGGTCCTTCCACTTTAATAAATTCTATAAGCATTCTTTACCTTTTGTCATCTTGATCACTTTCTTGTTTAAGATTGTTTTAGGATAATCTGGAGGCTTCTTAGGTAATTATTGCTCCCATGGAATGGTCTAATTTTGTTCATCTTTAGGTGCTATATTATAATATTATTATTACATATAAGGAAAAATTCCATTAAGATTTAAAATAGGTGAGATTCCAATATCCATTGTAATCTCCAATTCATAATCATTCTCTAAGGACCTTGCATGGCTTAATTTTATTCAATTTTAGCTTGTTGTATTCCCATATTGGGAATATTTCCTTCTTGAGATGACATAATAAAAGATATCCTAATTCAAATTTTACCTCTATTATCTTAAAATTTTCTCTCTTTTTATATTTTCTTGAACTTAACTCTAGCCTTTATTTTACCTATTCTTGGAGTTCTTGCATAGGTACTACAAATTCTTCTCCATCTGCACTTCTCTTTTCTTATTGGCCTAAATTTATCAACCCATATACACCTATAGGATGCATACCATAATTTTTTTAAAAAATTACTCATACATTTACTTCTATTTGGTTAGTCATTATAGGCAATTTCTACTTAAGTCAATACTTGATCCCATTATTTGGGATGTTCACTTATCAAACTCTTAAAGATATTCCCAAAGCTCCTATTGACTACTTCAATTTGTCCATACATTTGAGGATGATATATAGAACTAAAATTAATATTAGTACCCAATTTTTTCAAATATTAATCTAAAAATGACCAATAAATTTAGTATCTCTATCAAAAATAATAATTTCAGGCAACTCGTGTAGTCTTACTATCTCTTTGAAGAACAAATAAAAAATATGAGTTGCATCACCTATCTTATAGCAAGGAATAAAATGAGCCATTTTTAAAAATCTATCAACCAACCCAAAAATAAAATCATCACCTTTTTGAGTTCTAGGTAGACCAAGAACAAAATCCATGCTTACTAAATTTCATGGCCTATTTAGAATGGGTAATGGATGATAAATCCCTATATTTTGGCTCCTCCCTTTTGTATACTAACATACTCTATAATTACCAAAAAAATTTATTACATCAACTAACATACCTATCAAATATTAGAATGTAATTACTTGAGAAAGTGTCTTGTCTTACCCAAAGTGTTTTGCAAGGTTTCCACTATGTTTTTCCTTTGATAAAGTTCTATCTCATGTATCATTTGGATATACATAGTTGCTTACCTTTGAACAATAACCATTATTATAAAATATAGTCTATTAAAGGACTTATATCCCTACTTTTAGTATCATTTCATGATTCATATTCATATTTTAAATATTTATCCTCCTTGTATACATCCTTAAAAACATCATATTCCATGATGTGTACTTACATTCCTGCACAATCAGATTTATCCTTCTTAGAGAATCAAGAACCTTGATAGATTAACCATTTTTTGTTTAATAAAAAAGGAGAAACTTTTTAATAACTCAACCCACTTATCATGCCTTTGATTCAATTTACTTTGGATACTAATAAACTATAGATCATGGTTATAAGTGTAAAGACCAAACTCTTTAGCCATTAAATAATGCCTCCACTTCTTCAAATTTTGTACTATGACATAGAATTATTTATCATAAGAGGAATATTTCCTTTTGTCCTCATTAATCTTACCACTAAAATTAGTATTTTGTTTACCTTCTTAACTTAGGATAGATCCAATAACAATCCCACTTACATCATATTCCACTTGAAACACCTTACCAAATTCAGGTAATGTTTTTGATAAAGTAAGACGGCAAACCAGGGGCCGAACCCTATATAGTTAAAAAAGACAAGAAGGCAAACAAACAAAAAATGCCTTCAAAGAGATGACAGCACAATCAAGAACAACAGATAGATTCAAAACACAAGCCACGGGAAGACCAAAGTCAGAGAGGTCTCCCATTACATAACTATTGATTTGATAAGATCATTGATTTTCTCATTCTTTGCATTGTCAGCATACCCAATATTACCCACCACTTCCAGCATAGACATGTTCAACAGAATTGTATTACAAAGCCCTTTGGCAAAGACCTTCTCCAGCTTCTGAATGTGGTCCTTCAGGGCTCTAATTTTAGTTTTCCAATTAGTCTCATTCTCAGTACCCTCATCAGCTTCCTTGACATACATTTTCCCCTTATTATCAAAAGTTCCCATAGTGTCAGCACCTTGCTCCTCAGTAACCTCAAAATCCCTAGTAGCCTGTTTCCCTCTAGTGTCCTCCAATTTTTTTTAGATTTCTAGCTCTTCAGACTCTTCCTCCTGGGTTGCTTCTTCCAAAGTACTTTCTGAATAATCAATCATTCTGGCCTTTGAGGCTAGTTTACCAGCAATCTACCCTAACCTTTGCACTCTAGAGGGGAATCCTTCCATATTAATTTTGGAAGGCTTCTGAGATTTTCCACCTTGTCCCCTCATGGCCCTACCTAGATTTTTATGGGTCCCTTCCGTAGTCTCTTTAATATTTTCTTCCTCTTCATCAACCTTTCTCTTCTTGCCCTTCTTACTCACAAAGGAGCTAGGGCTATCAACAAGGGTCTAATTTTCATGATGAGACCTATGCACGTCAACCTCATGAAATAATGAATTATTAATGATTACCAAGACAGTACTAAGGTTAGCAAGTTTTGAGATCCCCAATGGCCCTCTCCATGTGGACTGCCTTTGAAAGCTATCCTTGTCATCAATACGCCTCATTCCTAACAAGTCATCTCATTTTGAATGATCTCCCTAATGTTTAAGGGAATATGAACACCTTGTCACCACACCCTCCAACCTAAAATTTGCTGCCCAAAGTTGGCACAAGCATCAACGACCCTATTGCCTTCTCTATAGGTATGGGAAATCTCAACTTCAAAAAACTTTTGTAAAAAAAATTGGATATCAATAATGATGTCTTTTAGCTTGATTCCCACATTTGAAGCTTTATTAATGACATCTATGACCATCTTAGAGTCTCCTTATATATTCAAGTTCCTTATTCCTAAGGATATAGCTAACTTTAATCCCCATAGTAAAGCCATTGCTTCAGCATAGTTGTTTCTCTGTCATCCAATTCCACTAGCATAGATAACAGACAACTATATAGGGTTCCTCCTCCTCCAGAAGCTTTACCATCCAACTTGGATGCCCCATCAAAGTTCAGTTTCATCCAGTTAGGTTTAGGGGGGATCCATTTAGTATTAAGTCTCTTTAGTATTTTGGAGTTATTATACCCAGGGATCTAGTTTAAAACCTTCCCTTTGGCTACAATTTGGATTTCAATTTGAGATAGGGGTTTCTCTACAACATGAATATGAGCTATTGTAACACTTTCCATAATGGTCTTAGCAAAAGAGTTAAACACTTGAGAAGCATTTCTAGCAGTGTCCCTAAAAATTCTATGATTGTGCTCTTTCCATAAAGTCAAACTCAAACATGGCAGAGCTTGCTTCCATAATTCCATAAGCCAAGGATGTGTGAAGGTTGGGTTCTAGCTGAGAATTACTTCTTTAAGTTAGAATTGTAGACCATACCAAAGTTGTTAAGTATTGTGCCCCATAATTCTCAGGCAAACGCAGTGGATAAAGAGGTGTGAAACTGATTCCTCTTTTGAACCTCATAGGAAACATCTATTAACCAAAGTAAACCCTCTCTTTTGAAGGTTATCCTGAGTAAGAATTTTGTTATGAGTAGCATCCCACCAAAACATGTTAATTTTTGGAATAAGTTTATGATTCCAAACCTTTTTCCATACATCTTTATTTTGAGCTTCAAGAATGAGCAGATGGTAAGCAGATTTGACAAAGAATGATCCATTCTTATCTATCCACTAGTATTGTTCATCCTCCTAAAGAAAGAGAGGGGTTTTGATCTCTTGAATGCACTACTAGATCTCTTGAACTCTTGAGAAAAGCTCAGCTGGTGCACACAACACTCCAAAATATTTTTCCAGCTCCTCATCCCATTGCTATTTTCCATATAATCACTAACCCTATCTCCAAAAAATGGGGTAGTCAAGTCATCAATCTCTCCATAGTTTCCCTATGTGATGAGAGCCTTGCCATTTAACTATATATCATCCCAAAATTTAATATGCTGGCCATTTCCAAGTTTCCATCTAATTCCCTATTTGAGAAGGCTTCTACTTTTTAGCATTTTATTCCATATCACAGATCCCTGGGGTAATCCCATCTGTTGAAGAAAGTTGGAATCATCAATGCTATTCATGTATTTGGCATACATTATTTCCCCCCAATTATTGTTCTTATGGATCAAGTTCTAACTAACTTTTGAGAGAAGGGCTTTGTTCATGTTCCTGATGGACCTAATATTAAGTCCACCATGAGATTTTGGAAGACACACTTTTTCCCATCTAACTAAAGACATTCTCTATTTGTCTTCCACTCTTGTCCATAAAAATTTCCTTTGGATCTATTCCAATTTCTTAGCAAAATATGTAGGAATTTTAAAAAGAGACAAGAAGTATGTAAGAATACCTTGCAACAAAGCTTGAAGAAGTTACAATTTACCAGCACTGCTGAGTAGTTTGCCCTTCCAACCAAGAAATTTCCTCTGTGTTCTTTATACAATTCCATTCCAAAATCTAGGAGATACCTCTTTGATCGAGAGTGGGAGACCCAGGTAGCTAGCTGGTAGGCCAGCTTCAGTAAATTCTAATATATCAATGATTATATGTCTAAGTTCATTAGGAGTGTTGAAGAAATACACATTGCTTTTCTAGAAATTTATCCTTTGTCCCGACTCTCTGGCATAATTATTTAAGATATTCTTCCATCTTCTAGCTTAAATCACTGATGAGATGCTAAAGAAGATGGTATCATCTACAAACTATTGTACCACCATAAGATGAAGGGAGGAGGCAGGTTTGATGCCCATTAGATTTTTTGAGGCTATATCTGCTTGTATGTATCTTCCTAGTGCCTCAACCATGATGATGAATAAGTACATGGAGAGAGGGTATCCATGATGAATTCCTCTTGAGGATGAGAAAAACCCTCTAGGAACACCATTAACTAGCACTAATAATTTGGTAGAAGAGACCGCGCTCCATAACAAGTGAGACATTTTATCATTAAACCCAAATTTTCTGATCACTTGGAACAAAAAAGTCCATGAGACTCTATCATAATCTTTAGAAATATCAAGCTTGAGAGCCATCCCATGGATTCTACTCTTATCCATGGAGTGAATAGTCTCATGTGTGGTGATCATAGCATCAAGAATCTGCCTGCCCAGGATGAAACCTTTTTGAGTAGGAGAAATAATTTTGTCTAGCAAAGGTTGAATCCTCATGACCAACATTTTAGTGCATAACTTATACACAATGTTGCATAGACTAATGGGCCTGAAATTAGTGAGGTGTGAAGGTTGTGATTTTTTAAGAACAAGTACTATGAAGGTATTATTAACTTGTTTCAAAAGCTTACCTGATCTAAAAAAATCATGCATACAGCCGTGAGGTCTCCTCCTACTATCTCCCAATATTCTTGAAAGAATATAGAAGGAAAGCCATCAGAACTTAGGGCTTTAAAATCACCCATGGAGAATAAAATAGCATGGACTTCTTCCTTAGATATAGGCTTTATCATCTCCAAATTATCTTCTTCTATTATCAAATAGGGGATTTTATCAATAAATTGATTCATAGGTCTATCGATTATATCATTATTAATTTCTTCCATAAGCAGATTCTAAAAGAAAGCCCTAGCTTATTCCCCTATTTCATTATCCTCGGTAATAATGTCACCATTATCTAGGACAAGCTTAGTTATTGAGTTGGCTTTCCTATGTTTCATAGCTGAGAGATGAAAAAAGGTAGTGTTCTTATCCCCCTCTTTAAGCCACTGAACACGGGATTTCTATTTCCAAAAAACCTCTTCTCTTTCCATAATATTCTTCCATTCTGAAGACAGGATATTCTCTTCTTCTAAAGTGTTCTTAGAGTCATCCCCTTGATTTATCAGTTGTTGTATATCCTTGAGTTTTCCCACTATATTTTTCTTCTACTGGAAGACCTACCCAAAGATGTATCTATTCCATCCATAAACTTCTTGTTTAATGTGTTGGAATTTCTTGACTATTTTGAACATAAGAGTACCTTGAATAGTAATTTTCCACCATTGGGCCACCATTTGTCTAAAGTCTTTGTGTTTGATCCACATAGCTTCAAAATGGAATGGGGAAGGTTTGGAATGTCCCTATTTTCTCCAACTGAGGAAGATTGGGCAGTGGTCAGACATGGTTCTAGGGAAAGCCTATGCCTACATATTATGATAATCCTTTTAGTTGCTTGATATAAGAAATATATCTAATTTGACTTGAATCATTTGATCTCCTCTTCTTCTATTGGTCTAGGTAAAATTTTGGTTTTGCAGCTCTATGTCCAATAATCCCCAATCATTGATGAATTCAGCAAAGTCGAACATGTTGTTCGAGTAATCCATAATTCCACCCTATTTTTTTAGAAGGGTATAGAGGAGTGTTAAAATCTCTGGTTAACATCCATCTAATGTTCTAGGGATTATTCCTAAAACTGCTTAGGTCTATCCATAATTTCTGTCTAAAAGCTCTGTTATTCGGTCCATAGACATTGATCAACGACTAGTTCAAAGATTTCATAGAAAAATTGGTAATCAAGAAGTGCTTAGTATAAGCCATAAGAGACCCCTAGATTTTAGCACTATTCCACATAGTGACAATCCCCCCTGAAGTCCCTTTAGCAGGACTAATACAAAAAGCTGCCTTAGGCCATATATAGGTAGCAATTTTTGTAAAATTCTCCTCATTCATCTTGACTTCTTAGAGTAATAAAATATCTAATTTATTATCTAAAATGCAATTTTTAACCTCAAACTACTTTGAGGGACTATTAAATCCCCTCAGGTTCCAAGATAATATTCTCATTTAGAGGGTTTGGGGGGTTGAGTCTCCAGTGTATTCTATTTACTACTGGTAATCTCCCTAGCAATCTCTCTATCTTATTTCTCTTAGGGTTGGCCTCCCTTGTTTGGGATCAGTGCCAACATCTGTAGATTTTTTACCTTTTCAATTATTTTTCTTTGGGGTAACCCATTCCTCTTGTTCAATACTGCCACTTTGTCCTATTACACCTATTGCTAAGTAGTTTCCTACTTGGTCTCTGACTTCTAGAGCATGGAAAATGTTTGTATTTAGTTGTGGGTCTGCTTCTCCTTTAGTGGGACTTTTTGGAATTACTTCTCCCTATCCAACTCTTGGAACTTTGTCTTCTTCATTGACTTCCTCTATCAAAAGGTTACCTCTTTCTCCTTCCTTAGACATATTAGTCTATTTTTCTAGAGGGTTGGTTGTGTTAAATATAGCCTTCTGACTATCATATGATACTATATTTTCCTTTGGGATAGATTTTCCCTCACTACTAGTGATATCATCCTTTCCCATCTTCTTCTCTCCCTTTTTGTGTTGTCAGGATTTTCCACATTTCTCTTTGTTTCTTGCTTGTTGTTCTTTCTGTAATTGAGAGCTTGATCCTCTCCTTCAATCTAGGAATCATCTTTCCTCCCCTTTTCCTTTGATGTGCATTATGTCATTAAATGTCCCTTTCTCTTACATATTTGATAGAAAGTGGTAGCATTTTCATAAGTGATTGGCTAAGTCTAGGTCCCATATTTAGAGTTTAGCTCTATGGTCATAGGGAGAGTCCTATTTATTTTAATATTGACACAAAGTCTAGTGTACACACATCTAGACTTTGTTATAATTGTATGATCTGTAGTGACATATTGGCCAATAGAATTGCAAATAGCTGTGAAAATTTTTTCATCCCAAAATTCCAAAGGGAACCTTGATAGTCTTACCCAAGCAGGAGCAAACTTATTAAGGTCTGAGTTAGGATCAAATCCTAGTTTCCACGAGCATAGGGCAAGAGAATGTGGGCCATACAACCATGGTCCTCTAGCAAGAGTAGCGATCATGTCTTCCCTATTCATAAAACTAAAAAAGAATAGGCCTCTTGTCATGGCAGTGATCAAAACACTACCCTTAACTTTCCACCTAGATAGAACCCATTTCCTAATCATTTCGATATTAGGACTGAAAGAAAAAACTTACCTACCAACATAAGGTCCATGGATGCCATTATTTCCTCCACCAGATCATCTGGGATATACAGGGTTGTGCCCTCTGAGATAATAGGGAGGCTCATCATTTTTTTTGAGGGGCACGTCTTTTCACCTATAAGTGCCTTCTTCCATCCATTGGATGGACTATCCACTACCTAATTTTTGAACAGATCCCTAGAGGCACTGCCACCAGGTAATGTTAAGAAAAACTATTATATAATATTGTTTTTCAAAATATAAAAACTTATTTCAACCATTTTTAGTCCACTGAAAGGGCTACTAATTTATTTTAATAGTCTCCACAATAGGTGCACAAATGCTACTAAATTTTATTATAATTTTTTTATAAAAAATTTCAAGACCATGAAAGTTTCTTACCTCAAAAATGTTCCTTGGTGTATGACACTCTTCTATAGCTTTGAATTTATCCTTATTCATATTTAACACTTCTTCAAATACATTAAAACCCAATTAGATCAGCTTTTTTTAGAAAAAGTAAACTTTTTGAGGTTGATTAATAGCTAACCATTCATAAGTGCTCAAGATGTTCATCATTTGACTTAATATAAATCAATATATCATCAATATAGATAATGAAAAAATTACATGTGAAAGGTTTAAGTACCTCATTCATGATATTTATAAAGGTACTTGGATCCTTTGTCAATCCAAATGGAATCACAATCCATTCATATAAATCATCATTTATTTTAAAAGTTGTTTTCCATTCATCCCCTTCTCTAATCCTTATTTGATTATATCCACTTTTGAGATCTATATTATAAAAGTCATTAACATCACTTAGAAAATACATTATATCATTTATTATAGGTAAAGAAAACCTATACCTAATAGTGATCTTGTTAATAGCCATTGAATCAGTGCACATTTTCTAACCTCCATATTGTTTTTGGTGTTAAAATAGTTAATACTACATAGACTTTATCTAACCAATCACTTGTCCAATAATTCCTATACTTGTTTCTTGATTTATTCATTTTCTTGTGGAGTCATCCTATAAGTTTCTTTGTTTGGAAGGTTTTATCCTAGTATGAGATCAATATGGTGACTAATAATTCTTCTTCAAGGAGACTCACTTGGAAAATAATCTGCAATAATATCAATAAATTCTAAACTTCTATGGGAAAATAATTAAATTTAGTAGTGGTAATCACTATTTTTTGGATTACCACTTAGATCAAAACTTACCTCTTCCTTCTTGATTTACTTCAAAAATTCCTTAAAATTATTAACAACACCTTTGAATTCTCTTCTACAACTATACCTTCCTCTTTTAATGGTGTAAAAGCATGTTTCCTACCATCCTTATCAAAAGTGTAAGTATTATTCCTACCATCATGAATTGAGTTCCTATCATATT
Source organism: Torreya grandis (assembly GCA_037957365.1). Classification (NCBI taxonomy): domain Eukaryota; kingdom Viridiplantae; phylum Streptophyta; class Pinopsida; order Cupressales; family Taxaceae; genus Torreya; species Torreya grandis. The sequence goes on along the minus strand of JARHVA010001678.1, from coordinate 3,164,705 downwards.
TCTAAGGCCTTCCTAAAATAACATGACACATGTCCATAGGCATCACATCATGCATGAATTCATCTTTATAACTTCCTATTTTAAATTTTACTTTACATTTCCCATTCATTAAGATCTGATGACCCTTTTATTTCCAAAATACCTTATAGGGAGTTGGATAAATTATCTTTTTTATAATTATCTTGTTAACCATTTCAAAATACACAAAATTATATATACTCCCACTATCAAAAATAACTTGACAACACTTACATTGAGATTTGCAAGTATTATTGAAGAGTGTCATCCTTTGAGGAAATTCTTTAACCTCTTTAGTAGATTTGAGAAATATTATTTTCATGATTAAGGATTCCCCAACTTTTGGATCATCTTCTTTGATAGGTGAACTTATACTCTCTTCATATTTAGCTTGAGCTAGCTTAACATTACCATGTCCTGTATATGTATTTTCAAGGCATTCATAATACCTATGCCCAAATTTGTCACACTTAAAACATATACCAATGAATCCTATACCTCTTCTTATATTTAATGGAATTCTACCTCTAAAAGAGTAACTACCTCTGGAATATTATCCTTGCCTCTGTGACCTGCTAGTTTCTCCTTGTTGCATTTGTAGTTGATTCCTTCCTCCTTATTATCCTCTACCTCTATAAATTCTAACCTTTCCTCTTGTATATTGAGGTTGTTTCCTTGATAAATTTTATTCAAATTTTAAGTCATATTGATATACCTCTTCAAATTTTCTAAGTGTAATAAAACTAATGTAATCATGTATGTTAAATCTTAGGCCATTTATATATCTAGCCACTTTATCCATATCCTCCTCAATATGGCCTAATCTTATTGTCAACCTATAAAATTCTTTAGTATAATATTTAACTGACATTTATTTATATTTTAGATTCTAAAGTATCTTATAAATATTGGTTTTATAATCTTTGGGAATAAATTTACCTTTGAGCTTGGCTATCATCTTGTCCTAACTCTTAATCTTTGGATTTCCTTTTATTTTCCTTTTTTATTGTACACCATCCCACCATAGGGATGCACGAACCTTGATCATATTCATATAAAATTTTACTTTATTATCCTCATCAACATTTTCATAATAAAAATACTTATCCAAATCACTTATCTAATCAATCAGGTCCTCCAGATTCAGGATGCCATCATACATTAGAACCTCTATCTTGGGCTTTGTACTAACCTCCATTATTACTTTGACTAATATTTATTCTATTGATTATTATTTCATATTTTTAGGTACTTATTATTTTATATGTCCCTCATCTTCTCTATCACTAATATTTCCCATATCAAATACTCTTATTTGTGCCAATTCTATGTCTTGTAGACTAGCATTGATATTTTTGATCTCTCTAAGCAAAACTTCTTGAGTAAGTTATATCCTTGGACCACCTCTTATTATTACATAAATTTATCATTTTACATGTAATAATCCTTTATTTTACTAAGATATAAATCCTAGATTGAGATATGATACCATAATTTGAGGCCTAATGGATTTATTCTTCAATCAACTCCCTTTAGTAACATGCAAATTTTATGTAATGATCACTTAAAACTTGATATAGACTCTTTGTAAGTTGGAAATTAAATATATTGACTCAAAATCTATTAATAACCAATGAATATTTTATAATAATACTATTCTACTTAGAATATACTTTTGTATAAGTTCAAACATTCATCAAGTCACTTAGTGATCCAAGACCTTAATTTAGTCTAAAGTCTACTAAAATACTGTGATAGACCTAATAGGTCTCAAGATGAGGTATTATAAATCTTATATATTCTTATCCACCTTGGTACCAACCCTTTATATGTTTATTATTTTTTGGATTGATAAGAAACCAATTTTGTAAAAGAGCAAATTAGAGACAAATGTGTTCTTTAGGCCTAAGTAGGCCTAATTCAACCTTCTAATAGATTTTAGACTATAAAAAACAACAAATGACCTTTAAAACATTATATATAGTTTGAATAGTGCTTATTCAATATGGAAATACATTTAGATAATATCTAAATTCAAATAACAAAGTAAAGCTTTCACTTTTTACCCTATTTTGGGTTCTTCAATAGTCACCTATAGGAATTCTACACATAATCAACTATTACTTGTTTCATATACCTTGTTTAAATAATATAAAACCTATATCATATAATAAACCCTTGCTTATACCTATCCTAAAATCTTGGTTTATTTTCATTTATTAAAAATTGAGTTTGTGGCTATTTTAGTAGCTCAAACCTTGTTTTAAGGTTTCTTTGTGTATACAGAAGTAGAGAACTTCTTAACTAATATTTATTAAAGATTGAAACATTTTGAATCCTTATAAAACTTATATAATACAATAAATAAACTCATTTAACTATTTCAAATCTTGTATTAGACTCATGCATAGATTTGTATGTACTTCAAATGACTAAGAAGACTATACAGGTACAAAAAATAGAGTATTTGAGAGTTTTCAATAGTATAACTCTAGATCAAGCTCAAAATAACTTCAAAAGAGATGAAAAATAATTAATTAATGTGTATATAGTATTATTACACAAATTTCAACTAATATATAACCTTTATTATCAACAAAATTGACTCTTAATACTTACAAAACTTTGTTCTAGACTGTAAAATTGTCAACAAGCTCCACAACATTGGAAATTTGATCTTTTATGATTGAATAAGGTCTAAAACCTATCCAAATTATTTTTTTATAATATAATAATGTTTTTTTATCTTATACCAAGCTTATAAATTCCAATTTTGGTTGATATTCTCCCTTAGCTACTCAGGACTAAGATAGTAAAATGACCTTTTATTAATAGTACTTTATTACATATACTTTATTTGAGATTTTATAGATTAATATGAATTATAAAAACTTATAAGACACTTAAATATGTCCTTATACTAATAAAAACCCTATATAACTTATTTCAATCCTTCTACAATAATATTTATTCATATGTTGTTAAAGAAACATTTGAAAATTCAAATTTGCTAGTTTGGATGGAAACTTTCAAAAACTTCTTAACAATCTAAAAATAGACTTCAAATGCCTCCTAAAAAATTATTTTGACTTTAAAAAGTTCCTAAAACATCCTAATACATTAAAAATCCTATTTTAACTTATCTATCAAGATGCACCTCCATCATAAGCAATATTGTACTCAAATGTTAATGTAATAAGCAAAGACATATTTAAATGTTAGAATGGGTAAACAAAGTCATAGGGGATAAAATAAATGATTAATATTCAAATGATTGAATAATAAATATAATGGAATTTAATACACTCAAGGAAGTGCACAAGAGGAGATCATTAAATCATATGTAACTAGTATAAACATATCATACTAGTCCTTAGATATATGTGTTATAAAAACTATTAAGTACATATCATATCAAGTACATTGTAAAAGATGTAAGCATGGATAAATTCATGTTTAAGTATATAATCTCAAATATGATAATGAAAAATGATCATAAAATGATATAACATGGGTTTATCATTATCAATTAAGTAGATGCCCCCAATGTCCAAATGACATAAGTAGAGAGAAGGCCCAACATCTGAAACTACATAAATCATATACTTGGTGTATGCAAATGGAAATACAAATAATCTATAAATCAATCCTAGCTTAGATAAGATAAGTCCTTCTTACACTTATTATTGTTGATACATTATATATTAGGGGTCATGACCAAGATGGATCCTCTAGACCTAGCCAAAGGATCTTTTACCATAATAATATCACTAAGGAAGGTTACAAAACCTCCAATCAAGCAAAACTATGCAATAAACCTATATAGTTCCTATGTTTTCATATTCAATAATGTAAAAATGACAAAAGCAAAGTAAACTTATAATTAGGGCTCACCAAAGATTGTGGCACAAAGTGGGATTAATAAATAAAAAATTAAACATGCATAGTAAACATATACTCATGTCAATGTATATAAAATACTAATTCGTGGGAGATAAGTACAAATACATATCTATATACTCTTAAAAATGAGGAACAAAGTTAGGAATAATTAAATTTGAATATGAACTCGCTAAGCCTCAATATATCCACTGGCTAAGGTGCTTTACAAGAGGTTGTTGTGGTATGTAAGGATGACAAGGATAAATTAGCTCTATGTTACACAACCTATCGATTCATCCAAAAGACTTCTCCACAAGACAAGATCCGTATATCCAAAGAAAGTATGAAACCTTAAGCTATTCTCCTCAAGTAGAATGGTGGATATATATATACATATATATATATATATATATATACATATATATATATATATATACATATATATATATATATATATATATATATACATATATATATATATATATATACATATATATATATATATATATATATCTTCTTCTTCTTCTCTTCTCTCTAATAATGGCAAAATGAATGTGTTTATATAGCTGAATCTAACCTTAGTCATTTTTGAAAGTTTAGTTGACAAGGTCAACAAAATCAACTCTATATCTTTATTTTAAAAAACAAATTAGGTCTTGGTCTAGGTCGGCCAGAGGTGGATCTAGACTATAAATGATTTTTATCAATTAGAGTATAGGGTCAATAGGTCTAATAATGTATCATAAACCATTAAAAAGGAGTTTAAACTAGGGAAGGACTAATGAAGACAAAAATTACTACATGGGGGTGAAAGATAGGAGGAAAATCTTAGGGGAATGTTTTTAGAAGAAGTTTGTGTAGATATCAAGTGGTATTATGGGAAAAACAATCATGTGAAGCACCAATGGTCTACCCACCCCTTTGTTAGTGTACACATCAAGGCATGCACTCAAATAGATTGAGACTTTATGGGTTATTTCAAGAGAGAAAGAATCATTAATTGATAAAGTTTGAAAATATTGTGTATACATATTCCCCACTCAAATTTCATCATATGTCACATGATGTAACATGGAATGTCACATCAATAAAAGATCATAGTAACACACAATACTGAAGTTAAATAAATTGTAGTAAGGATTAAATAAGTTAATGAAAGGATAGAATTGAAAAACACATATATTTACTTACCTTAGTGTAGTAGATATAAATAAATATGAAGGTGCATAATGTAGGGAACATTAGGTGAACCTATAGAAGCTAGCAAAAAAAGAGTGAAAAATCAAAAAATTTGCAACAAATACATATAATAGGTGAAAATATTCTCTATATTGTTAGGATTTTTAAACATTTTATAGTTTGGAAAAAGAGTTAGTAGAAATAAATATATGATCAAAAAATCAAAATATGGCAATAAATACTTGAAAGGTAAATAATTTTGAATAGTAAATATAAATAGGGTGAAAAATAATACATTTGTCAATTTTATTATTATAAGAAAATAGATATTTGAGAGACCTGGTTGGAGACCAGAGAGCCATCAAGGTGAGGAGATGATAACTAAGATAAGGAGGATGCATAGTGGCTGTAGTGAGTGTAGCACAGGTAAGTTTTTAGAAATTTCAAAATTTTAAATATTTTTATTTGAAATTAAGATTAAATTAGAGAATTGAATGGTAGGAAAAATCTAGGTACTGAAATGAATCTTATGAAATTTTTAGGTAAACTAGTGGTAAAATTGGGTACTAAATAGGAAGAAGTTAGAACAATAAATTCCCAAGGCATTTATGGTAAATGGGAAAAAAATCATCATTATGGATGAATAGAGTTAACTTGGTTGACTTAGACCATAAGGTGATGTAGAAGAAGAAGGCTAATGAGGTAGTAGTGGACTGAGTTAGTTGGTAAAGGGTAAATGCTAACTACATAAAATAGGGTTGACTTAATTTGTTGAATAGGGATGATGTAGTATCACTAAAGGAGGTCAATTATGTATAATAGGGCTGATATAGTATGTTAGAGCAATAATATGGCTGATCTAGTATTGATGTGGCAAATCTATTAGAAAAGGAAGAGAATGATCTAGTATCACAGAAAAACTATTGGGCTGATTTAGTATTTAAAATGGATGATTCTATAAAAATTTGAGAAACTAATTCAAACCAACTAATTTAAGTGGTTGATGTGTGAAATTTTAAGAATTCATTTTGATTAATTATGACATAGAGATCTGATACAACATTATTTTTTGATATTTTATAAATGTACCAAAGGTATTGGTGCATGATAGATATGTCATGGATATCATATCTACTAGAATGATTGACTGATGTGGAAAGAGCATGACTAGTCATACTATGTTTTAGAGGTATCATGGAGATGAGGTGCATCTTGATTAATGTTGATATCATTATCTTGTTTCTTAGATCATGGGAATGGCTGACTAACTCTTTTGATGGCTGTTGGATGGGGATACCATTGAGGTGGGTATCATATTATAGGATGTCCATGATTTTTTAGAACTATTAATAAGAGGGACATTGGTGATCATTGGGGCACCAAATGCTCTATAGGAGAGGTGAGCACTAGCCCAATGGGTGAGATGCTCAAATAGGATATACCCTAGATTGAGGGTCACTTTTCTTGATGTATATATTGTATATATTTTATACATTCATAAGTCCATGATTAGACTTATGAAAATGCAAGTGTTATGTCATAAATCAGATGAAAAAGTACCACTATACATAATAGCCTTATGTTAGTCCATTTTGGAGTAAAAAACATTATACAACTTTGGGGCTATCATCTAGGTCTAGCTAATGTATAATAAGTATAGGATGTAGTCCAAAAGACATAAAACCATGGGGCTTATTATTTTAAAGGGGGCCTAGATATATGAAAGGTTTCCTATGTAATCATCCATATAGATTACCCCATGTGGTTGATGATAGGTTACCTTGAGTGATGAGATGGAGGCAGGATAATGTAGCTTGGGCCATGCCCCATGTGTCATCATTAAAGAATATCACATGAGGGAATATCATGTGGCATCCCTACATATACATTACTATTGTATGGCCTATTTGGTTGACCATATTGATATGGCTAGCATAGGTGTAGGTCATAGGCCATTATACTTCATGGGTAAAACCACATTTGATGACATGTTTTCCAATGTAGTTCAAACTCCCACACCTAATGGCCCCTCTAGTAGTACCTACTTATTAGGCATGTCATGTTAGATATCTAAGGGGAAGAAGAGGAGGAGTACTAGTGGTGATACTTGTGATTAGGTTGTAACATGTTAGACCATGGATTGGTCGAGCATGGAAGTAGGTAGAAGTAGGAGAAGTTAATATGGGTGTGGATGTAGGTATACAATAACACCACATCAAAGATTACATAAATAGTAATAATTACCACCCTAACCACACCATATATATGGGCACCACTAGTGAGAGCAGACATAGGTAAGGGCTATAGCATAAGGTGGCCTAAAAACTACTCCAAGACATATTTGGTCTATAGAGACACCTCTTAAGAGAGGATCATAACATACATGAGTGGAAACTCTTGGATTTTCAATAGTGTATAGGTTATCCATGGAGGAGATTCTCAATGGATAAGCAGATAGAGATATTGTGCTCAATGGGTGAGAAGATAGGGAGATGGTAGTTAGTGACACTAACACTATTGAGAAATGTTATAATTTTGATTTAATCTCTAGTATAGAATACTAGTTGCATGTGATAATATTAGATAGATATATTTTGAGATATATATGTGATCTAATGTCTATCTTGTTTTGGTTTTGTAGATCTTTTAATAAAGGGTGTTAAATGGGGATTTTTAGTTCTAGCTATGCACCACAATATTTTAGATGATTTGTTGGCTCCATATGACCCCACCACACTAGATGATCCTATTGTACCATCTATCTTAGCCCAAGAAGGCTAGTTTAGACTAGTGGGGGAGGTTGTGAGGTAGTTGTAGACATGTGGGGATGGATTGTATCCATTAGTAGGGATCAAAGAGGGATAGGCACAAGCTTGATAGGCCTTGGCTTAAGAAATAACAATGCACATGCATACCACTATATATCTTAGATAGGTGCAAGCCTAGGTGGCTAATTTATAGGGATAGGTAGTAATTTTGAGATTCTAGACCCAATAATTATAACATACCATTCAAAGGGGATAGTCACAAGCATCTATGGGAAGTGTGGCTATGTCATAGGATAGGCAAGATGGATCCTAGCCTTAGAGCTAGAGATATATTTTATTTTGTGCTTTGTATTATATAAAACACATGATATATATATATAGATATTGAATTTGACATTTGGATTTGATCTCATGAGTTGTATTTGGTTATGGATGTTGATGCATGGATATATTTATTTTTATTACATGTATTTAGATTTTTTTGTATATGTTATGGGAAATATATGTTGTGTGATTAATTTTATAGCATTATGTGATACACATGCATTGTTAAAAATAAATAAACAAAAATGACTTGGAAAAGTATAAGTAATCAAAAATAAATATACTACACAATATATCATGATGGGAAATGTGTAATAACAAAATATGACTAAATGCAAACCAAAAAAATGAAAAAAATGCTTTTAAACCATGAGAAAGATTTGTTCCAAATTAAAACAAGAAAAATCATAGTATATCACATTGGGAAGTATGAAATTAATGTAATAAAATGGAAAGCACATGAAAACCAAATGGTGTGAAAATAAAATAATTAATTCAATCCATCGTACTAAATCACGTTGAGAAGTATAAAAGAAAAATGAAATTGGAAAAGTTAACTTATATTGATCACACTAATTTAAGATGGGAAGTATGAAAAATTTAATAAAATGGTTGTATTCTTACATGAAATCAAAAAATAAGAAAATAAAAGTGAAAGATCAATGGATTAATCATAAAACATACTCTATCAAAATGGGAAGCATGTCAATGATGTATAACTCATAATTAATCACTACTTATCTCAAATTTGACACATGTGATTTCATTATGACTTAGGTATTGGAATTTTTTTTTATAAAAGCCTAGTCCTATCCATGATATTACACTACAACTCACAAAGGGAACACAAATGAAGTGGAAATAACTAGGAATTATTTTAAATAAGGAATGCTGGTAATTTGGTAATTTTTTAGGAAGGCCTAGTCCTATCCATGGTCTTACATTAAAATTCACAAATTAAATCCTTAGGGGGGAGTGATCACCTAAAAAAATAATATTTCTCAAGAGGAAATATTAGGATTATTGTAAATGAAAGAGGGAATGTAACAAACATAACATAGGCATTTATGAGAAGACCTTAGGAAATATGAGGAACACTAAAGACACAGAAAAGACACTAAGTGTACATTGACCATAAATATACAAAGGATACCCATTCCTAATACACAAAAAGTTTTATATGAAAATAAGTGAGATACTAAAATCAAATCATGTTTATTGTTTGAACAAGAAAAGTCAAATTGTTATAGAAAAGTTTCATATTTAGATTTTGTGCTTAGTCATGCACTTAGTAGTCAAGAAAAGTTAGTTTTATACTTGATTCAACTAGGTGAATGCATACTAAATTTTTGTGTGCACAACATTTAAATGCACTACTATACTAGCATTAATTTCACATAAGGTGTAAGCCTTGTGCACTCACCCCAATATCAACAGTGAAGGGATTAAGGACCACATTGGGATAGTTGAAATAAGGTGCAACTTGAGTCTCAATGGGAATTAGTTATTCATGAATTAGGCTTAGGTATCCTATAGATACAATACCATTGTAGGTAAGATAGATAGGCATGAGCCTATTTAAGGGCACAAGTCTTTTTGGTCCAAGTTCATATCTAGATAGATATAGATCTTAGTGGTGCAAGCCATATGGATAGTAAGTTAAGAATCATTTAGGTCTTAGTCAATTCAAGGGAATGGATCATATTCCAATACTCACTTTTCAATGTAGTACTCTAGGTGTCGTTACTAGGGACTTAGTGCATGTCAAGTTTAATACTTAGTTGGTTTTACTACTAAGAAAATTCACTATCTAACATAATGATGCCATTAATGGCCTAAAGAAAACATTCACTCAAAAACATATGCAATCATGGAATTTATACTATCATAACTATTATATTATAGTCACAAACATAGGATAATGTTATAGCCATCTAGAAAATACCAACACTCAATTACTCTCAATAATGTTCTTCATTAATTCACAATTCAGTATACATAGTCTATGACATGTAAATAGAACATGTGCTCATCTTTGAAACTACTCATATTCCAATACTCACTTTTCAATGTAGTACTCTAGGTGTGGTTATTAGGGACTCAGTGCATGTCAAGTTTAATACTTATTTTGATTACTAAGCAAAGTCACTATCTAACATAATGATGCCATTGATGGCCTAAAGAAAAAATTCACTCAAAAACATATGCAACCATGGAATTTATACTATCATAACTATTATATTATAGTCACAAACATAGGATAATGTTATAGCCATCTAGAAAATACCAACACTCAAATACTCTCAATAATGTTCATTAATTCACAATTCAGTATACATAGTCTATAACATGTAAATAGAGCATGTGCTCATCTTTGAAACTACTCATATTCCAATACTCACTTTTCAATATAGTCCTCTAGGTGTGGTTACTAGGGACTCAGTGCATGTCAAGTTTAATACTTGGTTTTACTACTAAGAAAAGTCACTATCTGACATAATGATGCCATTAATGGCCTAAAGAAAACCTTCACTCAAAAACATATGCAACCATGGAATTTATGCTATCATAACTATTACATTATAGTCACAAACATAGGATAATGTTATAGCCATCTATAAAATACCAACACTCAATTACTCTCATCTAAGTAAACTATAACAAAATCATCAAGGAACTGTCTAAAAACATCATTCATCAATCTCATGAATGTATCTAGGGAAAGTTTACAGATCATATTTTTGGTATCAGAGTGGTTGTTATTTGACAGTGATTACTAGTGTATGTTGACAAGGTCTAAATCCCAAAAGGGTGAAGGAAAACTCGTTGAGTATAATCCATAGATTGGTTCAAGGCATGCTTCAAGGATGGTTGAAGAAGAGATGGAATCTGAACAAGCTTTCCATCAAGCTTTCATGGACATGAGAAGCATGGTTGAGGAACTATACCATGACAAACAAAGGAAATCCAAGAATGAAAAATAAGGTGATTCACAAGAATCAAAAGGTAAAGAAATTGAAAAACCTTCTCCATCAGATGACGATAAAAAAACTATAGAATATCTCCCTTCACTAAAATTGGATATTAAGTTTGAATTACCAATGTTTAATGGTGAAGTTAATGCTGAAAAGTTGGATAATTGGGTCAAGCAGATTGAAGTTTATTATAGGGTCCAAAATATTGCAGGGGATGAGTCAAAAATTCATTTGGCTACTCTTCGTATGGGAGGTACATCTCTCATCTGGTGGGAGAGTAAGTTGAAGGAAGCTTAGCTTTAAAAAGGTAACTTGATTTCTACTTGGAATGAATTTATTAAAGAACTCATAAAGCAATCCTATCCTTTAGGCTATATGCAACAAGCCATGATGGATTGGCAAAGTTTTAGACAAGGAAAAGGTCAAAGTGTTCAAGATTATACACAAGATTTTGGGAAAAAAGCTTTAATTTTGAATGTTCCTCTATACACACATGAAACACTACTAAAATATATAGGTGGGTTGCATAGTTACTTAAGACATATGATTCTTATGTTCAATCCCACTAATTTAGATGCAGTATGTGTTCAGGGCACTCATTTAGAGGCTAGAGAAAAACAATCAAAATAATATTTTCCTAAAGTAAAAAGTAATCAATCTAATGTTAAGCATTCTAAAGGGGAAATTTCATCAAGAAAGGGTAAACATAAATCCACTTATACTATTAAAAAAGAAGAAGGAAAACCATTTTGTAATCATTGCAAGAAAAATCATGATGAGTCTAAGTGTTGGAAACTACATCCTGAGTTAAGGCCTAAAAAGTTTCAAAAGAAAGAAAAGAAGGCTAATGCTATGGTTCAAGACTTAGGATTAGATTCAGGTGATGAAACTAAGATCACAGCTATGGGTTTACATAATGATTTTTCTATTTCAATTTCTAGCACTAAGTCATCAAATTATGCATCTTCTTCTAGACAGAATTCTGTGCATGTTGATAAGAAAAGAAATGAATTGTTTCACATTAGAGTTGTTTCAAAGCATACTAAGATTGACACTCTATTTGACAGTGGTTCACAAGAAAATTTAATTTTTGAAGAGGTTGTTAAGAAGCTAGGCTTACAAACTAATCCCCATTTGAAGCCTTATCCACTAGGTTGGGTGTGTGACAATGCAAAGCTACAAGTCTCACAAACTTGTAGGCTAAGGTTTGCCATCACATCCAAGTTTGTAGATGAGGTTGAGTTGGATGTTGTTCCATTGGACATATGTGGGATTGTTTTGGGAAGCCCATATCTTTATGATAGAAAAGCAATCTTCTATAAAGAGGAGAATAAATACTTGCTTGTTAAGGATGGTATTGAATATATAGTTAGAGCACATCACATTAGAACAAGTCTTTCCTTGGTTACAATAGGGCAAATGAAAAGACTAGTTAATTCAAGCAAGACTTTTTGTCTCGTGTTGATAAAATCTAAGGAAAAATAATATTCTCAAGCTTTGGAAAAGTGTGATTTTAGACACAAGAATGAATTGGTTGAAATCATTTCTACTTATGATGATGTATTTTAGGATCCTAAGGGCTTACCTCCCAAAAGAGTTCAACATGAAATTCAGCTATTGCAGGATTCTCCTTTCCCTAGCATTGGCATGTACAGGTTATCAGTGGTGTAAAATGAGGAAATCAAGAAATAGGTAATGGATCTATTGGATAGATGTGTTATTTGTCCAAGTTCATCTCTTGTTGGTTTGCCAATTATTTTGGTTCCAAAGAAAGATGGCACTTGGTGAATGTGTGTTGATTTTCGTGCTTTAAACAAAATTACTATTAAGAATCGTTACCCTCTTCCTCATATAGATGATTTGTTGGATCAATTAAAACATGTTATTTATTTCACTAAGCTAGATTTGAGAAGTGGATATCATCAAGTAAGAATTAATGAAGGTGGTGTATGGGAAACTACCTTTAAGACAAAACAGGGATTGTTTGAATGGCTTGTTATGCCTTTCGGGTTATGTAATGCCCCGGCTACATTCATGAGATTGATGAATGATGTTTTTAGATAGCTCCTTGATGATTTTTTTATAGTTTACTTAGATGATATATTGATTTTCAGTAAGTCATGGGAAGAGCATGTGATCCACATTAAGAAAGTCATGGATGCATTACGAAGGGAAAAACTCTATCTTAAAATGTCAAAATGTGAATTTGGCAAGACCTCTTTCAAATTTTCACTTTCTTGTGTTTAATTTTGCATAAAGAAAGTAAAATCAGAATTAAAATGAAGATTAAAATGCAATAATAATTAGAGAAAATCAAAGATAACACCAGTAAATTGATAACGGAGTTCAACTTCAATAGCCTACATCTCTGGGTCCGTTCAAAGTGAAGACCATTCTATTAATATTGGTGCAACAAAAGGCTTCCAAAACCTTTCCAAGTCTTCAATTTTGCCTTCTCTAATCTTTATTTGCCTACAAATATTTCTCTTAGACCTGCAAACAAAATCCCAAGGTCATATAAGGCAAAAATAAGGCTATAATCTTCTTAATTCTCTTTACACAGTCAGATTTACATGTCAATACAAGTAAAAATTACTCCTATTTATAACATTTCAGCCACTGTGGCTGAAGCGGTCAAGACCTTAGCCTTTTAGATGCCAGGTCTCAAGTTCCAAACTTTCTTCCTCCTTTCTAGGTGCTTAGGGAAGTGGGCAAGGGTGTCCTTCCTCCATGAGCGTGCTTTGACCAAGGATTTAGTCCCATAGTTGTTGGGAGTGGTTGTTTTAATGCTTTAAATAGAAATTTTGTTAACATTTTCAAATGAGAAATATTTGGGTGCCAACTTTGGACACCACCTAGCCTATTCAAATGCCTAGGAATGAGGGATGCACTTAATGTTTTGTGGCATGGAGGTTTGACACCTATTTTGATTTGAAAATGTCAAATATCATGTGCATCTAATAAAACACCTAACAATTTTTTTTTATTTTTTTTTGCCCCCTAATTATTTGCCATATGTCAAATGGAGATTGGTCCACTTGGTATTCCTCAATTATACCATGTCATTTTTGACATCCCTATCGCATGATTTCTTCAACTGGCTATTCTTCATCATTTTTGAAGGTGATGTATGGAAAAATGCCTTTAAGACAAAATAGGGATTGTTTGAATGGCTTGTTATGCCTTTTGGGTTGTGTAATGCCCCGAATACATTCATGAGATTGATGAATGATGTTTTTAGATAGTTCTTTGATGATTTTGTTATAGTTTACTTAGATGATATATTGATTTTTAGCAAGTCATTGGAAGAGCATGTGATCCACATTAAGAAAGTCATGGATGCATTACGAAGGGAAAAACTCTATCTTAAAATAATAAAATGTGAATTTGGCAAGACCTCTTTGATATACTTGGGTTACATTATAGGACATGGTAAATTGAAAATTGGTCTTGCAAAAGTGGCAGCCATTGTTAATTGGCCTACACCCACTAACACAACTGAGGTTAAGAGTTTTCTTGGTGCAGTATAGTTTTGGAGGAAGTTTATTGCTTAATTTTCATATATTGCATCACCTTTGCATTCTTTGACAAGTGTGAAACATGTCTTTCAGTGGGGAGAAAAACATAAAAAATCCTTCGATACTTTGAAAGAAAAGATAAGTACTACTCCAGTCTTGGCACTTCCTAATATACAACAACCTTTTGAGATCGAGACAGATGCAAGTGAGTATGTTATGGGAGCTATTTTAATGCAAGGTAATAAACTAGTTTGTTATCATTTTGAAACCTTTACAAGTGCAGTAAGAAAATATCCAACTTATGATAAGGAATTGTATGCATTGGTTCAAAGTTTTAAAAAATGAAACATTACTTAATGGGTAAAGAAACAATAATACATACAGATCATAAGCCCTTACAGTATCTCCAATCACAAACTAAGCTACAACAGTCTAGACATTTTCATTGGATGGGTTTCTTACAACAATTTCATCTTGTGATCAAGTATAAAAAAGGAATTCAGAATAAGGTTACAGATATGCTATCTAGGCCTCCTATGGTTGTTGCATCTACTCTTTTACAACATGGTTCTTTATCTCATGAAAGTTATAAAGAACAATATGTGAATGATCTTGATTTTCAGGATGTTTATAAAGACTTGATGAGTAGTAGACACGTATAAGAATTAGACTATCATGTACACAATGATCTTTTGTATCATTTGGGTAAATTATGTATTCCTCAAAATGAGAGGGTGCACATGATTAGAGAATCACATACTTCTCTTATTTCTCATCATTTTGGAGTTGCTAAAATGGTTGCACATTTGAAAATGTATTGTTATTGGCCTCATATGCAGGAAAATGTTGCTAAATATATAAGGGGATGTACTCTTTGTGCCACAAGTAAACCTAGTAATAGGAAATTGGGACTTTACACTCCTCTACCTGTTCCTACTCACCCCTGGGAAAGTATCTCTATGGATTTTGTGGGGGGATTGCCTATGACACAAAGAAAACATGACTATTTATATGTGGTTGTGGATAGATTTAGCAAAATGTGTGTTTTGATTCCTTACACTAAGCAGATTATTGGTGAAGGCACTACATATTTGTTCTTTAAACATGTATGGGTTCATTTTGATTTGCCTACTTCAATTATTTTTGATCGGGATTCTCGATTTATTGGGGAGTTTTGGTCAACTTTGTGGGGACTAATGGAAACTAAATTAAATAAGAGCACTACATTTCATCCACAAATCGATGGACAAATAGAGGTTGTGAACCGCACTGTGGTAAATTTGCTTAGGGGTTATAGCAATAAAAATCCAAAGTTATGGGATGAATAATTGTGTTACATACAACATGCATATAACTGGGCACTTCATTCTTCTACTATGAAATCTCCATTTGAAGTTTGTTATGGATACTTGCCTAAATCTCCTCTAGATGTTTGCTATGGATAGGATACAGCTATTGGTGAACTAAAAGAAGCCATTCAAGCCAAGAAGTTCATTGAACAAATATAGTTCATTCATCAGACTGTTCATACTCAATTGGAGAAAAGTCAAGCCAAGTACAAATCCAAGCATGACAAACATCGTATTGATCACCAATTTGTTTTAGGTGATATGGTATGGCTTCACATTAGAAAGGAAAGACTAACATGTGAAGGTAAAAAGTTGAAACCAATCCAGTATGGTCCTTTTTAGATAATAGAAAAAATTAGCACAAATGCTTTTCGATTAGATTTACCATCTTACATGCAGATTTATTCAGTTGTAAATGTGGAAAATTTGAAATTGTATGAGCCTCCAATGATCATTGATCATGATGAAAGTGTATCCATTCCTTCCGTTGATGATTTTTCTCCTGAATATCTAACAAATTTGCAGGAAGATACTATACTTGACAAGAATATGCAGAATTTGTGAAGAGGCAATGCTGAATATCTTCATGTTGGTCTCAAAGGGATGCACCCAAGCAAGGCTAGATGGATGGAAGTCAGAAAGGTGAGGGAAAAATACCCTCACCTCATTACCAATTAATTTCAACTTTTGGAGGTCTAAAAGTTCCCAGTGGGGAGGAATGATCTAGGTGGATCCATGTATCGTTCTATTTTTCAAAGTCTTCAAATTCAATTCAAATCATTTGAAAATTTTAGTACTCATCGAGAGCTTTCTAGTGCTTTTTGCAATTCAGAAAATAGAGTCTAAATGCTCAAGATATAGCCAGTTGAAAAAATCATGTGACAAGGATGTCAAAAATGATGTGGCATAGTTAAGGAATGCCAAGTGGACCAATCTCCATTTGACACATGGCAAATAATTAGGGGGAAAAAAAAAATTGTTAGGTTTTTTATTGGATGCACATGATATTTGAAATTTTCAAATCAAAATAGGTGCCAAACGTCCACGCCATAAAACATTAAGTGCATCCCTCATTCTTAGGCATTTGAATAGGCTAGGTGGCATCCAAAGTTGGTGCCTAAATCTTTTTCATTTGAAAATGTCAACAAACTTTCTATTTAAACCATTAAAATAACCACTCCCAGCAAATGTAGGACTAAATCCTTGGTTAAAGCATGCTCATGGAGGAAGGACGCCCTTGCCCACTTCCCTAGGTGCCTAGAAAGGAGGAGGAGAGTTTGGAACTTGAGACCTAACACCTAAAAGGCTAAGGTCTTGACCGCTTCAGCCACGGTGGCTGAAATGTTATAAAAAGGAGTAATTTTTACTTGTATTGACATGGAAATCCAACTGTGTAAAGAGAATTAAGAAGATTAGAGCTTTGTTTTTGCCTTGTACGGCCTTGCGCTTTTGTTTGCAGGTCTAAGATAAATATTTTCAAGCAAAGAAAGATTAGAGAAGGCAAAATTGAAGACTTGCAAAGGTTTTTGAATACTTTTGTTGCACCAATTTTAATAGAACGGTCCTCACTTTGAATGGACCTAGAGATGTAGGCTATTGAAGCCGTACTCCGTTATCAATTTGCTAGTGTTACCTTTGATTTTCTCTAATTATTATTGCATTCTTATCTTCATTTTAATTCTAATTTTACTTTCTTTATGCAAAATTAAACACAAGAAAGTGAAAATTTAAAAGATCTCTTAAACATGAACAAGTGATTTTTGAATGTACTACACTTGTATTTTCAGTTTACAGATCACATAATGATGCCATTAATGGCCTAAAGAAAACCTTCACTCAAAAACATATGCAAGCATGGAATTTATACTATCATAACTATTATATTATAGTCACAAACATAGGATAATGTTATAGCCATCTATAAAATACCAACACTCAATTACTCTCGATAATGTTCTTCATTAATTCACAATTCAGTATACATAGTCTATAACATGTAAATAGAGCATGTGATCATCTTTTAAACTACTCATGTTGAATAGCTCATAGGTGAGATTGGGCTATATATTTAGAATTCCTAACCTATTTCAATGTATACTACAATATAAAGTGCCATCTCTCAATTTCAATAGAGCTTTACTACCATTAATTGCCTCTTTCTTCCTTTAGGTTCAAACTTATTTTATAGGCAAAAGAACATCTTATTTTTAGGGTGGATGGGTACATATAGAGTGTTGATCTATCACTAGGGGTTGTTATGCCACTGGCTCTACTACTTTGACACCCATACTCTCCAACTACCACATGTAATTAATCAAGATATTTTCCCTCAAACCTGGGCACTAAGCAATTGCCTTTCAACTGGCACATGATCTTCAAATTGTCTTCCATCTAGTGCTAATGGTTTCAAAAGGGAAATCATTTGTAATGATTGTCATATACCAAGATCTATTGAGTTGTCATGGTCTACGACATAGCACAAAAAGGGGCCCATTAAAATCTTCCCACAATGTGTTTCCCATTCCTTAGGACCTTTTATAAAGTCATTAGTCTATATTAAAGATTGGGTACTTATGTGAGAAAATAGGTAGCACTAAAATATTTTTGTATTCTCCTTTCCTAATATATTAAGCTACTAAACCTTAATGGACCTAAACTATATCAAGAACCTAATTTTGGAGTTTGAGCTTTGATTAGAAAAAGGATATGTGATTTCAATCATGTCTTTTAGTGTGATTTGAATTTTAAAATTTTGAATGTTTCCTTTTATATGATTTATTTTTGTTTGAATGATTTGGCTTTTAAATTTTTATGGCTTTTAAAATTCTTCCTCCATACAGACTTGGAATAATGAACATGAGAGACAAAGTGATACACATGAATAAACTTTAAACTTTGGCTAAAGGAAGCTAAGTATCCAAAGACATGATCGACTAAAACACTTAGGCTTACCTATGAACTAGTATGTTATCTCAATTTACAACCATGTGTATGATTAGTTTGTGAAAGGAAATATATGGGGAATAAAGGGAGACCCAAAGTGGATCGATAAGATAGGAAATGATAATGAGAGGACTATGTTTAGTAATTGATCACATGGTAAATAAGGATTAATAAGGGAAACAAGGTGTGTATAACCAAGACACAATAATAATTATTCATGTTATGGAGATAAGGTAGTAAACAATCATGATAAAAGAACAAGACATCCATGGAAATAAATGAACTCATAAAGAGAATAATTCATCATGAAAATTATTTATAAGAGATCCTAAAGAAATAAAATGACCCCATAGATAATGCATGATGTAGAATACAAAGAGCCATACAATATAGATAAATGAAGAAATATTTGACATAGTCAAATGATATATAAAGTAGATAAATATAAAATTGGAGCACACATCCAACCCAAAAATGAAGAATAAAGTGAATTAAGGATCATTCTCATGAAGGATATCATGCATAGGATACTTAGGATAATAAATACAAGTGAAATATGTGGGACATGAAGGATATAATAGTGGAGAAGGTACCATAGGTGAAGGAGGATCCACAGGTAGAGGAATAATAGGTAGAGAAGGGACCATGGGTAGAGGAACCACATGAGAAGAAGAGGCCATAAGTGGAGGGACCATAGGGGAAGAAGGGGGAGCCTTCTTATATGGATGAACCATGGGAGGATGAATAATAGGTGTAGTAATGGTCATAAGGTGATCCTAAGTATTTTTTTAGAGGATGCAACAATGATTGGTGTGATGGATACCATATTGGTGCCATAAACAATATACCTCTCCATATTTTGGAATATACTTAGGTAATAACTTGGGAAGAGGCATATCCTTATCTATAGACTAAGGAAGAGTAGGACATAATATGTTGATATATTTTCAAAAATTTCAATAATGGGTAGAGGAATGATTCTTTATGCCATGGAAGTAGCAAATGCACTTATTAGTAGACTTTTGGGTGTACTAATAGAGGGAGTAGACGTAGAAGCTAGGGAAGGTTGGTATAGTTTCTAGTCTCCAATCTAATGAATAGAATTTATATGAATTCCATAATATGATTAATCATCCCATTGGATAGGTATAGGTTCATGCTATGATAAATCAAGTATGCCATCTCCAAGGGGAGGTAGGGCTAGTGGAGAGACTAGATGAGGCTCATTTGAAGGATAAATAGAATCAGAAGTAGGAAGAGACTTAGATAAAATTAGAGAGGGAATAGGATATATAATAGGCTTATTTAAGGGAGGAATAGGATACATATAGGGCTTAAGGATATTAGTAAGCATCTTAGGGGCAAGCAAGCTATAGGGATCATATTATCTATAAAAGTGATAGGGACTAGTCATAACATGATCTAGAAGCATGCTCCTAAGAGGTTCTTTGGAAATTAATGGTGTGTTATGTGAATTCACCATTTTTACCTTGTGAATAAAAATAATAATTCTAAAATTAGGAATTATATAAGATACAAAGTTATAAGATGAAGAAAAATACTAAAACAAATAAAAATGATAACATTATATCTTAGTATCTCTAGCATGAATAAGACCTCCTATAAATGGGTCATCTAAGGTATAACCATCATCATATTTAGGTGTATGAATATCAATGGTGTAAGTAGGTATGACTTTCTCATTAGTATTTGTATGGTGAATAGAATTTTGAGTCTTAGTTAAGACAATGAGTATGTCATTTCTAGATGGTTGATGGGAATGCGGCTTTAAAAATGGTGGAAGATTGGAAATGAGATGAGGAGAGAGATTGTAAGTTTTTATCTTGAGGTTGATCTTATCTTGATCATCATCATTAGAATCTAAGATTTTAGGTGGTATATTCTCGATGAGTTTGGGGTGACCATGATAACCTCACATAGAGTTGATAGGTAAATTAAAGCATTGAGATTCTATAAATGGAACACTCAATAAGGGTTCAAGGGTTTGAATTTTAAATAAACCACCATCTTATAATTGTTCAAAATTTTGATCATTAGTGTCACCTTGAATCTTATAAATAACACCTATGAAGAAACTTGACACATTGGTAGGTAGAAAAAGTGGCATCCCTCATGTGATGAGTCTATGGTATGCCAAGTAAGATATTGTAGGAAAGGGGAAAATTTAAGATCATAACCTTCACTTAAATAGTGATAGGTAGGATGGTAATAGGTAGCCACACATAGACTAAAAGATGCATTTGCCTATAAAAAAAACATTGACATGTGCTATGTGTGGAATTATTATTACACTCTAACTATCCAAGGTTTTTAATGAAGTTGAGAGAGGGAACATAAGTACATAAACCCTCATCAATTAAATCACACTTGATTTAGATTTAACTAATTTGAGTGCTTATAAAGAGGAGAGGATCATCTACATGAAGCATAATCTCATCTAGGATCATATAAGTAATAGGAAACTTGAGAGAGTTATAAGTGTCTATTTTTTCATCAATGTGTATAGACATCTCTTCACATTTTTGTAAGATGGTATCTTATGAACCAAATAAAGTAGATTCACATCCTACTATGGGAGGATGGGGGATGTTCATTTTGAAGAGGAGATGCATAATGTAGTTACAATGACATGAGGAAGTCCACATGAGTTTGATAAAGGGAATTTGACATGGAATATTGATAAGTTCTATGATAGGGTCCCATTCATCATAACCCAAGAGTGGATTACTAGATAGATGTGCATAATGTTGAAGGAGCTCCTGGGAAGGAAGATTAGAAGTGCATGTAAATTTATGTTGATAGGACATGGTTGGTGTATTTTGGGGATAAATTTGTTTATTATCTTGAGAGGATGGGGTAGTTTATTTAGATTTGTCTTGTAATAGATTGGGAAAAGTGGTATTATAAGGTTGAATGATGTTTTTGATGGGTAAATAGATTGGAGAAAATGTATAAATAGTATGAGAGGTGTTATTTTATGGAGGTGTTGGAATTTATTCATTAAAATAGATAAGGTCCTCTTGCCCCAAATATTTAGGTGAGTTGGGGAGGAATCTTGGATAAGATGGAATGTTTGATATGATTGGTGCATGTGTGTAGGATGAGAATCGATGCAAACAACTACCCTTTACATATTAGTCATATTTACCACATTCTCTTTAGTGATTTGGTATATAATACTTTTAATGTTATTGTTGGAATGTGTAGGCTTGTCATTATTGTCTTGATGGTTTGGAAGAGGATCTTTATAAATGGCCAAATAAGCATTAGCCTAGTTCAGAGCTTGATTTTTACTTTGTTTCTTGTGATCTTTGAAGGCAATGTCATAGTCTTTTTGACATTTAAAAATGAGGGAATCATGTTCAAAATTTGGACAAAGGAGTAAATCCATAGATAAGTTATGAAATTTCTTGCAAGTTTCATGAGAGTGACCCTAACTAGCATGAAACCAATAAATTTTATTTGGATCATACCATGATTTCATGGGGTGAGAGGGATCAAGCTCTCATGAAAGAGGCCTTGGTATATTCTTTTGTATTTCCACTAAGGATAATGGCTTATAACCATTAATATTGTTTATTTTATAAAATTTAGGATTAAGGGTGTGGTTTAAAGGGGAATCTTACTCCAGAGTAAAGTCAAGAGCAATAGCTTAAATATTATGAATGGTATCATAGGAATTGGTGACACCATCAATGGTAGTGTGAGTTTTTATTTTTGATGAGCATGAAAGTGCCCAAAGGAGGTTATGATGTCTCAAAATAATGCATGATAAAATATTTGTGCTTGGATTGGTCAAGGGCCTCTTCCAAACAATTTGAAAAGAAATTCCTAACCCGAAATTGCAACTTAAGATAGAGAGTGTTAGTAAATATACAAAAGAGGTTATCATTTGACATGTTGTGCTCACACTTATTAGACACCATTTGATGAAATATTATGTGGTTTTAGTCTAAATTTGCTTGAAATTTATAAAATGAGCCAAGGTATTCTTAGGAAGGTCACAAGTTTGAAACTCTTGTACTAGACTAGTAACTAGATCTTCTAAACTAGTGATTTAATGGAACTTAAGTTGGTTATACCAATCTAAAGCATCTATAGAGATGGTTTCTTATAAAATATTGGTAGAAACAAAATTTTATAACTTAATCCAATCTTTGTATATATTTCCATACATGTTTAAATGTAAGGTAGGATCAGTTGACCCATTATAACTAATGGTAGGGGTGATACCTCCTATATCAATGTTGACAATTTGATGTGTAAGAGGTTCTTTTTGAATATGTTTATTTGTTTCATTAAAAACATATGGTTAGGGACTAATATTTCCATTTGAATACCTAAGGTGGGGTGGGGGAATTTTGATTGTGTTCTCCCCAATGAACCTATTGATGTTGATTTTGGAGGTGTATAAGGTAATTCTACATTTGCATCATTTGGTTGGAATTATTAGCTTTTGGAAAGCATTCATTTGGTTAAGAGTTTGAAACAAAATTTGATGGATTTGAGTGGTGTTTTTATTAGTTTTTTCTATATGTAAATAATTAACATTAGTATCAGTGGCTTGGGTATCAATGTGAGTAGTGGCATGCGTAGCACTAGTGGCTTGAAAATAATTAGTAGAAAAAGAGGCACTAGTAGCATGATTACAATGTATCAAAAGATGCATTAGTATAAGTATTATAATATAAATAATCACTAATGTTATGGTTACCATGGGCAAAAAATGATTCATGAATTTATTGATTAAGAAGGGTGGGTGAAAAGTCCCACTAGATGTTGAACCTACCATGTTAGTAGAGATACTTGGCATGAAGGTATAAGAAATCAAGGAAGAAGAGGTCATAATATGATATGGAGTCAGAAAATAAGGAAGAGGTTGAGAATCAAAGAATATATCACCCCCAAATCCATGTGATAATGTAGTGGAAGGTGAATGGGTTTATTCTTCTTAACCACTTATCATAAGGTTGTAAATAGTGGAGGGATATTTTCCTAGATGTTAAGGAAATTAATTAATGAAGAAAATCATTTCCATAGTATAATATAATCTGGGATGATTTTATAAGGATAAAAAATGGTTAAAAATTGAAGAGGCATGAAGAGTCTCATAATTTGTAGTTTGAGTGGTGACATGCACATTACTTTCATCTAAAGTGGAATCTATAAGGTTTCTATTAGGAAATATATTAGGACTGGTAAAGTTCAACATATCTATTGAGTTTAACTTTATGTTGTCCTCAAATAGGAATTTTATTATGAAATAAAAAGTCTAATAAAGATGATGATAATTCAAAGATAAAATTATAAAATAGGATACAAAGTCAAATTGGGGCACACAACACAAACCTTGCACCAATGTTAGCCAATATAAATTTTTCAATATAACACACAATGATCAAAGAGAAAGAAATCAGCTAAAAATTAAATGCTAACTAGTTTTTCACCCTAAGTGTTATTAGATTATAATAAAGTTTGATTTTAATGTGATAGGAAAGTTGGACTAAATATGGAACTAGAAAGCAACCTAAGGTTGGTTTCAAGATGTTTGGGTTGAAAGGGATTTGTATTGGCAATGTTAATAGCTTGGTATTCAAGCCCACCCCCTCACTTCATAATATAATACTGATAAGGGTGTTAGGTGATTTGATAATATATACTATTAACCATGTATTTATACTTGGCTATAAAACCAAGTTGGCTTTCACCTTGATGATGAAATCTAAGTAGGTAGGCCTTAGGAAGTGTTGGCAAAATTTGGCCCACATAAGAAAATTTTGATTAGATGTGGTTTGAAGCTGAGTAGAGTCTTGGTTGAGAATAAATATAAAAAGAGGAGGAGAAAACAACATTAATATATATCACTTATTAGTTACAATATTTTGAAACGCTTTAAGTAAGCTAAAAGTGTGAACTTGGTGATTTTAAGGAGCCAGACCATCATGACACATCATGCAAGAATGAATAGATCAATCTAGTTGCACATTTAATAAAATAAATTGTATGGTTGAACAAAGACAAATGAATGCATGTAAATGATTTTTTTGGTCTCATAAACATCCTCTACAAATTTTCTATCTTGATGAGTTTTTTATCTTAATATATAATCATTCAAAGTTGAATGAGTGGGATGTGCATGGGAACTTCAAGGTAAAGTTGTAGAAAGTAACCATTTAGATTCAAATGTTCTTGAGAATGAACATGGAGCTGACAAGTGGTAAGATCTTAAGAACTCAAGTCAAAATCTAATAGTGTGTGGGCTATCAATGAAGTTAGTGGGTCCAGGTAGATTAGTGGAGCATGTTTAATCATACAAAAGTAGATCGACAGTGAATGAGAGATCAACAAGTTAGTGAATCCTAATAATTAATAAGGAGATGCAAAGTATGACAACTATGATAACGAATAGTTGAATCAATGGTACACATTTAAACTATGTAAAATAAGATCAATGGTGTGCATAAGGTCAAAGAGTTAATGTTCCTAAGGATGACCATGAGGCTGCCACATGGTGTAAGCATAAGAACTAGATGGAATTGAATATAGGGCCCATAAAAAAATGAGGAGCTTAAAATGTCACAATTTGGGAAGTCTAGATCAAGATCAATGGCTGATATTAAAATTTGAAGATAGGAGACTTCAAATGGAGAGAAAATGAAACCTAGGTCAAGCCAGAGCAAATATTTCAAAGGGATATGTTGACATTAGATCTTAATCAAACATCAGTAATCATGAGATATAGTTATATAGTCAAGAGTGTTAAAATATGAGGCTATGTTACCATTAAAGCTCAAACATGACCTCTAGTCAATGATTTGGAACCTATCACCCCTATTCTCAAAAAGTTTTAGGATTTTTCCATTGGTGTGTTCATTTCTCTTTTATAAGGAAGATCCTCATGTGTAGTGAATTCTTAGCTCCCACAAGGTTTAGAGGTAGAATATGTTTGTTTAAACCTAATAATAGTTTGGGAATGAAGCTATGTAGCCTATAGGTTTTCATTTATATGATAACTATATGAAAACTAATAAATAAATTAATTTCTAATCTATAGTAAAGCCACATTCAGTTTGGGAGTAGGGGAAAATATAAATAGGATATGAACAAGTGTCTCATCTTCTACATAGTCATTTCCTTAGCAAGTAAGTACTTATAGCTACTCAAGATAGATATAGTCATGGCTCTATTAGATTAAAATATATGAGGATTTTATCCTTATAATGAACCCAAGTGTAAGGTGGTGTGGAGTTTCAAGATGGAGATCAAGTGGTTGGTGAGGGTATTTGGAGCATTTAATAGATTTCCAAGGTCTATAAGGGTTTTTATTCATAATAGATCATGACTCATCACCCTCAAAAATATCTTATCTTCTATTATGTTTCCCAACTGATGAAAATATTCAGAGGGTATTGGGACAAATGAATTTTAATTTTGTCTATGATGGATTAGTCTTGATTGGATAAAATGTGGTTGAGTCTTCATTGAAGAATAGTTGAATTTCATTTATGGATCTTTGATGATGTACTCCCCCCTCTCTCTCTCCCTCTCCCCTATATCCCCTATTATTTCACATTTGTAAAGGGTTCTCAATTTTTAGATTTAGTTAGATATTTTTTAGAACCAAAGGGACTCTCATTTGACAAGGCTAAACCCTATAAAAATTTGTAATAACTAACTCTTGGTGAAATATAATAATTTTTACCTATCTCTTACATTTGAATAGTGCTTAGTAAGTTTGTGTATGATGATGTTATGAAGGAGATTCTTCCTAGGCTATTGTCCTTCTACTTGCCTCTTTTAAGGTGTTTTCAAGTTAGTTTCAGGTCTAGGATTGTGTTCTTTATGTTATTGATGTAAGCTCAGTGTGAGTCTTAAAACTCCTCTTTGTTTCCATTCATTGCTTCCTGAATCTTGTTTATGAAATACTTATGAAATTAGCTAGATTGTGAGATTGTGTGAACTAGTATTATCTTATGTTGATCTAGTGTGGGTTCAAGCATATGAGTGTCTTACTTTAATTTGTTGTATCACCTTTTTAGCCTTATTAGGATAATTATTTCCCTATTTCTAACCCATTTCCTAGTAGTAGCATTAGTTTAGGTGATCTATCAAGAGGAAGCTGACCTTATTCAAAGGTTTAACCCTATCGTATGATACCCATAGCTTGGGACTATTCCTATTATGTAACCTAGTTAAAGAGAGCCTAAAGAACCCTCTCTAAGGGTGAAAATTAATCTTACAATAGTTTATAGCATGATCAGTGGGATTAAAACATTATGCACTAAGTGAAGAGATTTGGTATTCTCTTCATCCAATCAACCTTTAGAGGTATGTATGAAAAAGTCAATGGTGACTCTAAGTATATATCAGTTGGTGTAAGTAGCCTAGGTGCCTATCATCATTATCTAGTATGTACAATTAACCATATTTTGATCATTATGTTTATTCCCTACCTCATCATCCTTCATATCAGATTGGAAATTTTTATGGCTTCCCCAAAGTGGCTCTCGAGATCCAATACATCATCATTATGAAAGTTTTCCTCTCTCTAGTCAACCAAAAAAAAGACTTAGGGAGATGAGAATTGATTTTTAAAAAGAATTAAGAGAGATTTATAAGATGGGAGAGTGTTATAAACAATAAGAGTATCATTAGTACCAATATTTTATTCAAGAACAAGAGTGAAGGTTTTAGAAAGAGTACTTGGTTAGGCAAGACCAAGCAAAGAGGGCAAATAACTATCAGTTATTCTTGAGATTGAGAGAAGCCAACCCTAAACCTAAAATACCTTATCTTACTCATATTCATGCTCAAACCTATCCCCTTATCTCACCTTGTCAAAGTTCATCTCTATCAAGAGTCAAGCCAATCATTAAGGCACATTTAGCTAAATATCAATCCATCCCATCATGGATCTTCTCCTATGACAATGAACCTAACTACGTCATACCTTCTCTTATAAAACCACCCTATCCTATACTCATTAAAAAAGAGGATAAGGTGGCCAAGACTTACACCCTTCACTTATGGAAATCATTTTAGGAGATTATAAACAAGGAGGATTTATTGGGTGAAGAGAATAAGGAAGATGTGGTAGCTCAGCGCAATGAGCTTGCCATACAAAAGTCCCATGACTCTCTTTCCTTTCCCCAAAAATCACCTAAAAGGGCCTTCAAAGTCCCTATTTGTAAGGTTAATTTATTAATCTACAAGTAAGGTTAACCTTTTCACCCTCCCACTATCTCCCTCATGGAGGAAGAGTCTATTTTACAAAGAATAGAGGAAGAGCTTGTAGTCATAGGTAATCCTAAATAGGACAATACAAGTGTCTATGAAGAAGAAATCATGATAGGCAATCCATTTCATTCAAAAGAGGAGAATTCAAGTTCAAACCAACCTTCTTGGCATGGCTTTAACACTAATGAATCATAGCTTAAAGGCAGTACTAATGCCTTCATATTTGAATAAATGGGTATTTGGGTTACATCTAAGAGCAAAGGAGATTGTTCTTTGTTCTAAGATATTCTATTTGGTGGGGTTGAGGATGAGGATGAGCAAAGTGCAGAAATTGATGTGGTTATAGTAGTCAATTAGTTAATTGACCATGTTGAAGAGATCATAAATGAGAAAGAGAAAAAAATGGAGGAGAAAGAAGACTAGAATGAAGTATGGAAACAACTATACCATGACTTCATGGAGCAGGTAGAGGTTCTAAAGCATGAAGATGAAATTGAAAATTAGGTGGCTAATTAGTCTTAAGATGAATTTTCCATTGAAGGCAGTATTGATGTCTTCAAGAATGAAGAATAATGGTTAAATAAAGAACCAAAAGAATATGATATTTTAAACCTTAAATGGTTTAATGATCTACCATATGGCTCCTTTCAAAGTGATCAAATCAAGGATGATGTTGAGATTGAAAATGCCCCTAATGACTAAGAGGAAGCTTCTTTTTAGGATGAATTAGAGCTCTTTTGCTTAAACTTGGATGGTCAGCCTCCATGTTCAAAAGATCCATCAAGTGAAAAGATGGAAGTGATCCTATAGTCCAAAATGAAAAAAGATTTGAAGAAATGGATTAGTATGTCTACATTAGAGACATATTTGTCCCATTTCATCCATTAGATAATAATCCCAAAGAGATATCAATCAATCATCTTAACCCACCTATCATCATCTCTCAAAATCAAGGTATTTTTCATTCTTGTCCATTACAAGTGAGTGATGATCAATGTTTCCCATTTGACCTAGAAGGGGGACAATCGTAAGATGCAATATTGTATATATTATATTAGTTTTCATGTCTTCCTCCAAGTGCCTATTTTCACATTTTATTTAGTTTTAGTTATATTTGTCTTTCCTCTAAGTAACTTAGGTACATTTATTATTTTGTTTCTTTTGGTCCTTGTTGATTCAAGAAGTGGTTTCCAAGCAAGGAAAACCCTGTATCATTTCATGACAGCTAAGAGCAAAGACTTGTGACCCCATATTCCCAATGTATTTGAAAATGAATATGGATTGGGTTCTCAAGAATAGCAAGCATGCTTTCCAATTGAGTCATGAAAGATGTTGGCCAAATTTGGCCCACAGAAGAAACTTTTGACTAGATGTGGTTTGAAGATGAGAAGAGTCCTAGTTGAAAATAAATCTAATAAGAAGAGGAGAAAACAACCTTCATATAGATAACTTGTATATTTAAATATTTTAAAATAATTTAATCAAGCTTAAAGTGTGAACTTGGTGATTTTAAGGAGCCAAACTGTCAGGACATGTCATGTAGGAATGAAAAAATCAATCTAGTTGCACACTTCATAAATTCACTTGGGAGGTCAACCAAAGCCAAAATAATGCATGAACATGATTTTTTTGTTCTCATAAAAATCATCTATAAATTTTATATCTTGATTTTTCTACCTTGAGATATAAGCACTCAAATTTAAACAAGTAGAGTGGGACATTTGCAAGGATGTCAAGTTAAAGTAGTGGAAATTAACCATTTGGATTCAAATTTTCCTAAGAATGAATTCAAAGATGAAAAATGGTAATATCTTGGGAACTCAAGTCAAAATCTAATGACACATGGGTGATCAACAAAGTTAATGGGTCTAGGTAGATCAGTGAAGCATATTTAATCATACAAAAGTAGATTGATGACAAGTAAGAGGTCAAAAAGTCAGTGAATCCTAAGAATTAATAAGGAGATAAAGTGTCATTACCATGATAAATAATATATAAATCAATGGTACATGTAAAAAATGTGCAAAAGAAGATCCATGGTGTTTGTAAAGTCAAAGAGTCAATGTTCTTGAGGATGAACATGAAACCACCACATGGTGCAAGTGTAAGAACCAAATGGAAATGAATATATGGCCTATATAATGAATTTAGAGATAAAAAATAAAATACTTTGGGAAGGATAGATCAATATCAATGGATGATATTAAAATTTGAAGCTAGGAGATTTCAAATGGAGAGCAAATGTGACCTAGGTCAAACCAGAGGAAATGTTTCAAAGGTATATGTCACCATTAGAGCTTAGTCAAACATAAATAAGCATGAGATATAGTTATAAAATAATTTTTTTAAATTATGAGGCTCTATCACCATTAAATATTAGACAAGACCTCTAGTCAATGATTTGGAACATGTGACCCCTATTTTTAAAAAGTTGTAGGATTATTCCATTGGTGTGTTCATTGCTCTTTTATAAGGAAGATCCTCATGTGTAGTGACTTATTATATACCATAAGGTTCAAAGGTAGAATAAGTTTTTTTAAACCTAATAATAATTTAGGAATGAATCCATGAAACCTATAATTTTTCATTGATATGATAATTATATGTAAAGCAATAAGTGAATTGGTTTTTAATCTATAGAAAAGGTACATTCAGTTTGGGAGTAGGGGAAAATAAGAATAAGATATGAAAAAGTGTCTCATATTCTATATAGTCATTTCCTTGACAAGCAAGTACCTCTAGCCTCTCAAGATAGATATAGTCATGGCTTTGTCAGATCAAAATATATGAGGATTTTATCCTTATAATGAAGCCAAGTGGAAGGTGGTGTGGAGTTCCAATATGGAGATCTAGTGGTTAGCGAGGATAGTTAGAGTATTGAATATATTTATAGGGTTTCTAAGGATTTTTATTCATAACATATCATGACTCTCATCCTCAAAAATATCTTATCATCTAGTATGTTGTTAAACCAATGAAAGGATTCGAAGGGTATTGAGACAAATGAAAGTTAATTTTGTCTATGATAGATTAGTCTTGATTGGATAAAATGTGTTTGAGAATTCATTAAAGAGTAGTGATAGCTCATTTATGGTTCTTTGATGATGTGTTCCCCCCCACCCTCTCTCTCTCTTTACCTCTCCCCTATATCCCCCATTCTTTCACATTTTTAAAGGGTTCTCAATTTTTAGATTTAGTTAGATATTTTTTAGAATCAAAGAGACTCTCATTTGATAAGGCTAAACCCTATCAAAAATTTAATAAATACCTCTTGATTCAATAAGATGAATTTTACCTATCTCTTACCTTTGACTAGTGCTTAATATGTTTGTGTATGGTGATCTTATGAAAGATATTCTTCCTAGGCCATTGTCCTTATACTTGCCTCTTTTAAGGTGTTTTCAAGTTAGTTTCAGGTATAGTCTTGTGTTCTTTTTTTCATTGATTTAATATTGGTGTGAGTATTATAACTCTTATTTTTTTCCATTCATTGTTTCTTAAATCTAGTTTATGAAATACTTATGCAATTAGCTAGATTGTGAGATTGTGTGAGCTAGTATTATCTTATGTTGATCTAGTGTGGGTTCAAGCATATGAGTGTCTCACTTTAATTTGGTAAATAACCTTATTATATTTATTATGAGCCTTATTTACCCCTTTCTAACCATTTTTGTAGTAGTAACATTATTTTAGGTGATCCATCAAGAGAAATCTGGTCTTCTCTAGAGGTTCAACCCTATCATAGGATACCCATAGACTGGGGTTGTTCCCATTGTGTATCTTAGTTGGAGAGAGCTTAAATAACCCTCTCCAAACATGAAAATTAATCTTAAAATAGGAAGACAAATGTTTAAATATTTTTTGAATGTTAAGTGGTTTGGTAGTGTGTGCAAAAGAGTAAAATAGTGTAACTAAAATGGTAATTTTAAAAACTACCTATTTAGAATATGTGAGTTGTTCTAAGCATGCAAATAAATGTAAAGGAAATGTGAATTAATTATTAAAAAATAGATATTAATTCCTTGATTGATAATATTATAGAGGTAATTTAGGTGACATTGTATGCAAATAGTATAAAATAGAGTTGATTGGGTCACTACTATTCTGTAGAAGTAAGGTCTTTAATAACAGAGTTGAACAGGTTGATTATGTCTCTTAAATAGAATGCAAACTATAAAACTAAACTAACTAAGTAAATCTAGTTAGTCGTAGGTTTATAGTTTTCAAGACTACTAACTTGTAAAAAATAATATTGAAGGAAGAAATGAAACGATATAGAGGGAAAAGAAAAGGATCTTGGTGGGATTGAATATGTTTTAGCTAGAAATTTTTTACGTTTTAGTGCTTTAGTTACCACTTTAAAATTCTAAAAATTGGTTTGACTAGTTTGACCAAGTTCTACAAAAACCCTATGTGCTAAAAAATAAAAATGAATAGAGTCAACCTATTTGATAGTGTTTATTGACTTGTATATTGGCAGAAGAAAATAGCAGACATAGTCAACATATTTGACTATGTATTATAATCTATAACTAAAGAAGAATAATGTGTTAAACTATTTGATATAGTAATTTATAACTAATGAAGACTTACATAGACAAAATAGAGTCATTTTAAAGTGACTGTGTTAAACCTAAACACAAAAAGTTATAACTATACCAACTAGTTTTATAAATTACTATAAATATATAAAAATAAAAATGATGGCATGAAAAAAACTTGTAAGGATCAAATTCACATTGGGTTTACCAAAATGTATGCAAAGGGAAACATAAATAATCTATAAATCAATCCTAGATTAGAGAAGATAAATTCTACTTACACTTTTGATTGTTAATACATTTTATATTCAAGGTCATGACCAAGATGGATCTATTAGACCTAGACAAGGGATCTCTTACCATAATAATATCACTAGGGAGGTTTCCAAAGCCTCTAGTCAAGTAAAACTATGAAATAACCCTAACTGCATCCTATGATTTCATATTCACTAACTTACAAATGAAAAAATAAAAGTACAAGTCCAATCTAGTGATCACTAAATCTTGTAGCACAATGTGGGGGTAATAAACATAACATTAAACATGCATAGAAAACATATACTCACATCAATGTATATGAAATCGTAAAGCATGGAAGAGAAGTACAAATAAATATCTATCTACTCTTAAAAATTAGGAATAAAATTAGGAATATATACCTTTGAAGATGAACCCATCAAGCCTCAATCTCTCCTTTCGCCAAGGTGATTCTCAAAAGATTGTTATGGTATGTAAGGATGACAAGGATAAATCAGCTTTAGGCTACATAACCTATCAATGCATAAAAAATATTTCTCCATAAGACAAAATACATATCTCCAAATAAAGTATGAAACCCCTAACTATTCTCCTCAATTATAATGGTGGATAATAAGATGCACAATATATATCTCTTCTTGTCTTCTCCTCTAAGAATGGTGAAATGAATTGTTTATATAGTTTAATCTAATCCTAGTCCTTTTTGAAAGTTTAGCCGATAGGGTCAACCCAATAGATTATGTATCTTTTTTGACAAAAATAAATTAGGTATTAATCTAGGTTGGATATGGGATTGCATATACTCTAAATGAGTTTTTTCAATTAGAGTACAAGTTTGATGGGGCCGACAGTGTATCATAAATCATCAAAAAGGAGTTTACACTAAGGGCTAATGAAGGTAGAAAATGACTAAGGGGGAAAGATAGGAGGAAAATCTTAGGGGAATGTTTTTAGGATAAGTTTGTGTAGATAATAAAAGGCAGTATTGGGATAAAAATCCTACAAAGCACCAATGGTATACCCACCCCTTTCTCGGTGCACCCCTTAATGCATACACTTAGAGAGATTGAGACTCGATGGGTTTCTATAAGAGAGAAAGCATTATTAATTGATAAAGTTTAAAAATATTATGTGTATATAGCTGAGGATGCCTATATCACACTCAAAATATGTATGAAACACATGTATATATATAAATATATGATATACTATCTACCAACATAAAACTAATAACATAAATGTCAAGGAGTTAATAATGTATGTAAATGTTGAATATTTTTTATATTTTTGAATATTTTTTGTATTTTAGGAACATTTAAAAAGAAAAGACTATCCTATGTTCTAATACAAGGTATTCTCATAGGTATCTCCTCACTCAAAACCTTGTGTGTGTTATCACTCAAAATAGGCACCTATGTGTGAATGGCTCTTATACTTGATTGTACACAACTCTTATATGCCTAGTGCCTTGGAATTATACACCTAATAATAATTCAGTATCTCATTATAATAATGGGATCATCCACCAAGGTGTGGGAATCTTGCAATCCTTGAGACAAACCTTCAAATTAGGTCAACTTATTTTTACTCTAGATGCCCCTAGTTTTAGACTAACATATAGACCTAAAAAGTTTATACACATAATATTTTAAAACTTTATCAATTACTAATGATTTCTCTTGTAATAACCCATCAAGGATCAATCTCTCTGATTTCTTGCCTTAAGGGGTACACCAAAAAAAGGGTGGGAATACTATTGGTGCTTAACAAGATTATTTTCCCTTTACTACCACTTTTTATCTACACAACCATCTCCTAAAAACATTCCCCTAATTTTTGACTCCTCTATATCACCCTCATCTAGTCATTTTTCATATTTGTTAACCCTTACCTAGCTTAAACTCTTTTTTAATGGTTTACAATACACTATTAGACCCATCAACTCTATACTCTAATTGAAAAAAAATCATTTAGGGTCTAAGTTAATCCTTAGCCAACCTAAACCAAGATCTAATTTATTTTTGTTAATAATGATATGGAGTTGATTGGGCTGACCCTATTGACTAAATTTTTTAAAAGGTTTAGGGTTAGATTTAGCTATATATACACAATCATTTCATCATTTATTTTATGAAGAGAAGAAGAAGATATATTTATTGTGCATCTACTTATCCACCATTCTATTTAAGGATCATAGCTTAGGTTTTCATGCTTTCTTTGGAGATATGGATCTTGTCTTATGGATAAGTCTTTTGGATGCATAGATAGGTTGTCTAGCCTAGATTTCACTTATCATTATTATCTGTATATACCACAAAAACCTCTTGAGAAGCACCTTAGACAAGGGA
The DNA here is from genome assembly GCA_037957365.1 of Torreya grandis. Lineage (NCBI taxonomy): Eukaryota > Viridiplantae > Streptophyta > Pinopsida > Cupressales > Taxaceae > Torreya > Torreya grandis. The sequence continues at coordinate 3,129,344 of JARHVA010001678.1, read as the reverse complement.
GAGATTGAGGCTCGGTAGGTTAATCTTCAAAGGTAAGTATTCCTAACTCTGTTCCTCCTTTGTAAGAATAGATAGATTTGTATTTGTACTTATCTCTCATGCATTAGGATTTTGTATACATTGAAATGAGTATATGATGAACATTCCATATATCTCATATAAACTCTCGATAAGTGTTTCCTTTTGATTTTATATTACATTAAATTTAATAGTTATGGTCTTATCTAAGTAGGAAATGAGTGAAATTATCTTTTATTTATGTGATACATTGTTGGTTCTCTATCTTGTTATTTGTGTCTAACTTGGATGAAATGAGCATTATTATATATACAGAGATATATCCCTATGGTGAGATCATTTAGAGAAGTTATCAATAGTTTTGGAAACCCTTTTTATAAATATTTTTGATGATTTGGCAAAGAACACATTGATCTCTAAAGATCTGCATCTTTGAAAATGCTCTAAAAATTCTTCAAAAACCTATCTAGTTGTGCTCCTAAGATGCCTAATCATGCTCTAAAGATGTCCAGCTGGATCCTACAGATCAAGATAGTAATTCTAAATATATCTACTATATTTGTATAGACTTTCATTATTTAGATATATTTTCTTAGACATTACCATTCATAGTAATGGTCTAAAATGATTTGGATATAAATATATTTCTATTTTGTAAATATGAACATAATCTCTTTAGATATATGTTAGTTATATTCCATCTATTATTAGTTAAATCAATTCTAATGCCTCCCTATAAGCATGGGATCTAATTCCTAGATATTTTATTTTGAATAAATAGACTTGGTTGTTTTGATTGTCAGATTTTGTATTCTGAGAATAGTCATTAAGATGTGTTTTAAATACATGTATCCTCATTCTATAATGATTAAAAAATAGATAATAGATAATAAATAATAGAGAGAAGAAACATTCAAGTGTAATTTTGAGTGTCTATATATGTTCTTTTTGATAATGAAATAAATTTTAGCATTCTTTTTCATTACTCAAAAAAAATTGATCATGTTCTAAGGAAGGAGCAAGGGACCACTTCTCTTTGAATATTACGACAAATTGGTATTTTTAGTTTATAGTTTAAAAATATATTTCTTTTGATTAAGGGATAATTACTTTTAATTTAAAGTGTGATTTACCTTTTCAATGCAAGTGTGATATCCCTTTCAAAGCAAAACGTGAACTTACTTTTACTGTAAGTGTGTTTTTATTAAATGCAAGGGTTGTTTCAATTCAATGCAAGTGAATTTTATTTATGAAAAGTATTTCTTTAAATTTCATATAAAGTAAAGTTTGTTAAATCATCTATATATTCAAAATCTATTAGGAGGTAATCTAAGTGACAATAGACAATCAACATTTTCACATTCTAAAATATCACACTATCCTACCTAGTTGGATAAGTTGAATGAGGAAATAATAATGTCTTATGACAAATTTTTAAGTTCTAGATGTTGATGGTGTGAACTAAAGAATCTTTTTAATAAGGATGGCATATGAGATCTTCAGTTAGCAAAAATTTCTATATTTACTTTTATGAAACATAGAATTATAATCTTATTTATTTACCTTAGGATTTAAAAACCAAAAATATAGTAAACCACCCAAATAACAAACTGTAAACTCAAATATCCAATAGTCTCATTGCATATAGCCTTGAACACTAGCCATAATAGAAAATGACACCAATCCATTAATTAGTTAAATGAGAGGTCTAATGATAGATTATCATTTTTGGAATCATTATTGGTGACACTCTTAATTGATAAGTGTTAGTCAGATCCTATATTAGAGTTATATAGGAAATATTCAAAAACATTCATATACCCTAAAAACATAAAAAAACAATCTAGGACTCCTTAAATTTATGAGGCACCAAAGAGATTATCAAGGATATTTTATCTCTAATGAATCCCAAATAAAACACGAAGAATAGAGGATCATATCTTTGATGGAAAGATCAAGAAGTGAAAGAAAGGAAATTGAAAGACATATATAAAACTTTTTTTGTTCCTCTCCTGAATAAGGTTCATCCTCATAAATATATCCCATAAGAAGAATTATATTTAGGACATCTCCTATATGAAGAATTAATCCTAAAAATAACCTCTATGGAATAGTTAAATTTTATCCACACATTCCACAAGAAGATCTAATAACCAATGAAGATTCTCCTCTTGAGGTAGACCATAGGCTAAGAACCCAAGAAGAGAACCTAGATTGGATTGATAACCAAAGTTGGCAATAAAATATGGGAGAAAAACATGTACATGTAGAAAACCCTCATTGATAGGCTCAATAAGATAGAACTTTTTCCTATCTAAGCATCATGGGTCTTGATGACAGAACTTTCATGAAAAATATCTAACCATATATTTTAAATACCTTTAGAGGTAAATCCTTAGAGGATCCAAATCAATTTCTCTTTGAGTTTTAGGTTCTCTTCCAAACATATGATTATGTCATAGATAATCATAAGTTGAATTTATTCCCATCTACACTTAAGAATGCAGCCATGAGATGGTTCATGGGCCTTTAGGTTAATTATATAACCATTTGGGATGAAATGGAAACTATATTTCTTAATAAATATCAATATTACTATAGATTCAAAAAATGAAAAGGAGACTTTTTCAAGATCAAATAAAATGAAGATGAAACCTTAGAAGATTACCTTGATAGGTTTATATTTTTCCATAAACGAAGTGGTTACCAACTCACTGAGGAGGTTATCAAAGAAATATTTTTTAAAGGCCTATACGATGATAAACATGATGATTTAAACCTAATGGGAAAGGGTGACATTGAAAATTTAACCTTTCATCAGATTTCAACATTATGTACTAATTATTCCAAGATAAGACCTAGCATAAGGAAATTGAGGTTAAAAAAATCACCTAAAGTTGGTCAATTAATGGAATAATTTGCTAATTTCAAAATAGATATTATAGTAAAATTGACATCCATATTAGATGGCCTCAAATTAAAATCCAATTTCACCAAAATTGAATAGTTATCAATATATTGTTCTAGATGTAGACTCCAACATGTGGTAAAAGATTGTCCTTAAGATAAAATAGAGGTGTGTGGTATCTATGACCTAGACCATGACACCAAGAATTTCAATCATCTTCTTATTGCAATGAACCAAATAAAACAAGAATTATATGTAGTTGAGGAAGTGATATTTATCTAAATATGAGGAAACTAGTAACCCCAACCTCAAAATCAATTTGGTCCATGATTTCCTCTCAATCCATGGTTGACACCATGGGCTAGACAAGTTACACCACAAATGTGGGGACCACCACCAAAAAAACCATGGGGTACTCAAGAATGGATGCTAAATATGTGGAGAATGCCACAAAATCATTCACAACCCTAGGCACAATAGCAAAACCAAAAACCACATTAGATACAATAGTAACCACCTCAATAGCCAAATCAAAATTATCAAACACAAAGAAGTTTTTCTCCACAATAATCTTTGATGCCTTAACAATCTCAGCCACCACCAATTGAGTAGTAGGTTAACCAACCATAGTTACCAACTCAACTAGTGGTAAATCCTTAAAAATAGGAAAATACACTTATTTATGGAGTTGATAAAAAAAGTAATGTTGCAAGTGGTTCAACTAAGTGTAATAATGTTCATCTCAGGTCAAGAAAGGTAATAGGAGATTCACCCTTACCATAACTAAAATCCCTAATGATGAAAACACTCTTGAGTCACTTGTAATCCAAGAGCCAAATGAAGACAAGGTAGAAGCCACAATAACTCCAATCACACCAACCACATTTCAAGATCCCCCTACTATTCTATTTCTTGAAAGACTTAAGGAAGAAAAACATAAGGAGGATTCTGAATTGATGCATGAAATAAGAGAGATGGAGACAGAAATTTAAATGTTAAGAGACATTAAAGATATTCTTGAGTTGAATAAAATCATTAAAGTATTGTGAATCAAAGCACCAGAAAGAAAGAAATAATATCCTAAAATAATTTAGGTAATGGGAAAAAATGCCAATTTACTAGTAGGAAACATACTTATTCATAAATATGAAGACACTAGTAGTCCCATGATGACTATGACAATTGGAAAAAAGTCCATACCAAATGTACTTGTAGATATATGTGTTGTCATCAACATAATAACTATCAACATATTATAATCTTTATCCATCATAGGGATTCAACCTACCACTACAATCTTGAAAATGGTAGATTAATCCATTGTTGCACCTAAAGGAACCATATAAAATGTTCTAATCACCATAGAATCCTAAGAATATCCTATAGATTTCATGATCCTTTAACCTAAACCCAAGAGGGTAGGATGTTTAATCATTCTTGGAAGACCCTGGTTAGCTAAAGTTTTATAATGAATTTAATGTAGATCTAGAAACATGACCATTCCCAATGGAATTAATGATAAATAGATATCTCTTTATCCACCTACTAGACCTTTAGTAGATCTTTTTAAACAGATATGGGTGGATTGACCTGAACAAAATTAGACTAGTTTATCTTCCTTGGCCATGGTTACTATCAAAGAACATGTCCAAGATTTTGATAAATAAATAACAAAATATTTGGACCAATAAATCCTAGCTCTTAAGTCTGATGTATAGATCTAAAGTTTGATAGCCTAGCTCCAAAGTCTAGAAGCCTAGCTCCAAAGATTGATAGATTTGCTTCAAAGACTAGTAGCTTAGCTCCAAAAATTAAAAAATAAGATCCAAAGATGAAAAATCATGAATGGGAGGAATTCAAATCCACTACTAAGAATCAATATAATGTCATAAGTTCCCTAAGCATGTTATCTGGTCCACAAGATATCTGACAAACCATAGTTGATTGAGCTCAAAATGGGCAGAATTCATTTTTAAATAATTTTCATTGTCCATTAACCAATATGATCTCTACAAGTGAATTTTTTTACAAGGATGTGGATACATTTCACAGGATACAAACACCTATATATCGATTGAATGCTTTTATGACTGAATACAAATAGTTAAATTCCATTGTTTTAAGTACTAAACAAATTGCAATCCATCTCGGTAAACTATTGAATATCAATAGTTGGTTAACTGACTAAAAATAAAATAAAAGTGTTTTATGTATTATTATGACACACAAAAGCCTTTACTTAGGATTACAGTGATATGAAAGGAATACATCTTAGTTTTTATACCCATCATATCTACACTAAAGATATTAGACAATTCAAACAACCACAACAGAGAATTAACCCAGCCTTGAAATAAATTATAAAAAAAGAGAAAAAATATTGGAAGTTGGTTTCATTTACCTTGTATCTTATAGTCAATGGTTTTACCTATATTCATTATGCCTAAGAATAATTGAAAAGGGAGAGTTTGGATAGACTATAGAGAACTAAATAAAGCCACTATGAGAGATTACTTTCCTTTGCCTTTAGTGATCAATTTCTGGATAGCTTGGTAGGAAAGTAGTATTTTTATTTCTTAGATGGGTTTAATAAATATAGTAAAATTAAAATAGCTACTGAATATCAAGATAAAACTACATTTACTTACCCTTGGGGAACATTTAATTGTATATTTCTTTCTTTTGGATTGTGTAATGCACTTGCTACCTTTCAAAGAGTAGTGTTAGCCATCTTTTCTAATCTTAAAAATGATTATGTGGAAGTATAAATGGATGATTTCACTATTAATGACACTACATTTGATTAAAAATTGAGAAATTTGGATAAAGTGCTTACCATATGTGAGGAACACCAAGTATCTTTGAGTCATGATAAGTGTATCATAATGGTTGATGAAGGGATAATCTGAGGACATCATATCTCTTATAAAGGAATAAAAGAGGATTCAAAGAAGATTGAGTTAATTTATAGTCTTCCCATTCCTCAAACACAAATAGATGTTAAGAGTTTTCTTAGTCATGCAATATATTATAGAAGATTTATTAAAGACTTTAGAAAAATAGATACACCTTTGTTTTCTTTGCTAACAAAAGATAGTGAATTTTTATGGAATGATAAGTGTTAAGAAGCTTTTGAAACATTAAAGAACAAACTCATGACTTCTCCAGTTTTAAAAAGACCTAATGGGAAACAATGTTTTCATATCTATACTGATGCTTCCAATAATGCACTAGGAGTAGTTCTAGGATAAAAGGATGAGGAAGGAAAAATATGTGTCATTTATTATATCAGCAAAAATATTACTCCCATAGAGAAAAACTATACTACCATAGAAAAAGATTTTCTTGATATTATTTATGTCATAAAAAAGTTTAGGCATTACATTACTAGTTATCAAGTATTTATCTATATAGATCATTCATCTATTAAGTACTTAATGAATAAAATAGTAGTAAGTGGGAGAATCATTAGATGGCTACTTTTATTACAAGAATTTGTAATTACCATCATAGACAAACTTGCGAAGTATAATGGTGTTAAAATTTTGTCTAGATTGATCACTAGGTGAAGATGAACCTATGAAGGATTATTTTCTAGATGAATAGTTATTTTCTATATCTACATACTTCCCAAATTTATAGATATGGAAAATTACTTGGCAATAGGTGAGTTTCCTCACTCTTTAACTTTTAAAGAAAGAAAATATTCTATTAGAGCTATTTCTCATTTCAAATGGTTTAAATGCATGTTGTTTAAAACCAGACCTAATCATGTACTTTGTAGGTGTGTCATAGAAGATGAAGTATTTGACATTGTAAGAGCATGTCATAGTGAACCAAGAGGACATTATTCAGCAAAAAGGACCATTCATAAGATTTTTGGTACATGTTATTACTGGTCATCTCTTTACAAGATTGTAAAAAGGTTTGTATGGTAATGTGATCCTTGCCAAAGGATGGGTAAGCCTAATCTATCCTCAAAAATGCCTCTCCATCATCAAATAAGTTTAGAACTATTTGAGAAATAGAGTTTGTATTTTTTTGGACCAATCAACCTTCCATCTCAAGGAAAGGTGCATTTATTAGTATGTATTGATTATGTTACTAAGTGGACTGCAATATAGAAACTCACCTTTAATAGGAAGGAAATGGTTGGTGATTCCCTATATCATAAGATCATGTTGATATTTGGAGCTCCTAGATCTATTGTTTTTTATCAATGGCCATAATTCATGTCTAAAATGATCAAGGCTTTTAAATAATTGTACTAAATCAATCACCTTAAATATTCACCATATCACCTCCAAGCTAATGGGTAAGTGGAGGTCACCAACCAAAAAATGGAAAACATTATGATCAAAATAGTGAACAACAACATAAAAGATTGGGAAGATAGAGTACCTAAATTAGTTTAGACATATAATACAACATGGAAGACTACCACATGATTCTCTCCATATGAAATTGTGTTTGGAAAGAAACCTTTGTTTTCAATAGAGTTTGAATTGTAGACATTGAAGACAATAACTAATATTGAAATTGATCTTGATGAATCAAAGAAGGAAAGAATCATGTAACTGAATAGACTAGATGAACTAAGAATAGATGTACTCACTCAAACCAACATGATATATAAATGTAGAAATTAGTGGCATGATACTCACATGATGTAAAAATAGTTTTAAGAGGGTTATTGGGCACTTCCATTTGATTCTAAATTCTAAGATTTCAAAGGTAATCTTAGGACAAGATGGTTGGGGCCATACCTAATTAAAACTATTCAAAACAATGGCTTTATCTAACTTCAACCAATTGATGTTGACCAAAGGACACTTTTGGTCAATGGTCACAAAATTAAGGTATATAGAAGACCTCTTAGAAACTAATAATTCATTGAATAGAATCAATACCAATTTGACCTTGTGGAAGAACTTGGTTCTTCCACTAAGGCCAAATTATCTTTTTAATAGACATCCAATAAAGAGTGTGAGCTAAAAACCATAAAATGGCAGTTCTCCTCCCTTCAAAAATTCAAAAATAAAAAATAATAAAAAATAAAAAATAAAAAATAAAAAATAAAAAATAAAAAATAAAAAATAAAAAATAAAAAATAAAAAATAAAAAATAAAAAATAAAAAATAAAAAATAAAAAATAAAAAATAAAAAATAAAAACTAAAAACTAAAAACTAAAAACTAAAAAATAAAAAATAAAATAAATAAATAAATAAATAAAAATAAAAAAATAAAAATAAATATAAAAATTAAATTAAAAAATAAAAATAAAAAATAAAAAATAAAATAAATAAATAAAAAATAATAAAAAAATAAAAATCAAAAATCAAAAATCAAAAATCAAAAATGAAAAATCAAAAGTCAAAAATCAAAAATCAAAAATCAAAAATCAAAAATCAAAAATCAAAAATCAAAAATCAAAAATCAAAAAATCAAAAATCAAAAATCAAAACTAAAAAATCAAAAATCAAAAATCAAAATGAAAAATGAAAAATGAAAAATTAAAAACTAAAAAATCAAAAATCAAAAATCAAAAATAGAAAATCAAAAATCAATAATCAATAATCAATAATCAAAAATCAAAAAATATTAAATATAAAATAAATATATAAAAAACTAATGAAGAGTGAAAACTAGAAATGGCACTTTTTAAAAGAAACTTCTGAAATAAACATGAATTGTTGTCTTGTCAACTAACCTATCTTATTAAAATTATTTATCCTTTTAGGACACATGGAAAATTTAGGAGATAAGCATGGATCCATATAACATAGGTACATTTATACTTTCTTCCCAATAGGTTAGGCATTTTCTTTTTTATGCTCTACATGTATGACCATTAGGCAGACAACACTTTTAATTATGGATAAGTTCTCTTTATGCCACATGGATGTGATTGAAGCTAGTACCATCTTCACATTTCAAGATTTGATGTGAAGTTATTTTTTAAAAAAAATTCAAAAAGATATGACTTGATGCAAAAATGATTGTGAATATTATTTCAAATTCTACCAATTATGATCCCTCAAACCATGTCATTGATAATGAGCCTAAAAAGTGTTTTCTCGTCAAAAATTTGCATGCTTTAAAGTTTTTAGCCATAATTTTCCATAATTTTATGATATGTTTTTTATTTACTATTCATTATTACATCACATCCCCATTTCCTCGCCTTCCTATGTACTCTATAGTTTTGAGCTCAGTTATTCAACATGCAAGAAGGTTTTCAAGAATACTATGAACAACTATGAAGATGGGAGGCAAGAAGAAAAAAGTGAACTAGAGTCAGTATAAGTATTGCTACAAGATGAATTAGCTAGGGTTATTTTTTAGATGGTAGGATGGCTAAATTATTTGAAAACATTTCAAGTTTTTTAGGAAAACACTATACAAGGGAAAATATCCACTTATAGAAGAAGAATCATCTTCTCCCCAGATTGATCATGAATATGAGGATTTGTATCATGTTATGACTATATCTTAACATGAGGAAACCATTTGGAAATAATAAGTAGAGTTGGATTTTCTCTAGTTGACACTACAAGGTAAGAATCAAACTATTTTTAGTTTAGAAATAAGATATGAATATTTTGTTGCTTAGATTTAGGCATAAGAAGTAATCATTATAATAGTTAATATTGAACAGACCAAAACACATAATTAGTTATTTTCAAGTCTCATAAATTGAGCACCTTATAGAATTCCCTTGTAAATAAGGATGCCCAAATTGCTAGTTTACAAAATTTTATTACTAGTATGGATGCTTAGATTAATAATTTACAACATTATATTATTGGTAAAAATGCATTGCTTTCTCAAAAAACTACTCACATACAGAGCTAACAACTCAAAATTTTGAGTTGCAAGCTTTCTTACAAGCTATGTAGAGGGAAACTCTCACATACAAGAGCTAACAAATCAAAATTTTGAGTTGCAAGCTTTCTTACAAGCTATGCAGAGGGAAACTAGGGAAATAACTGTATAAATTAAAGGACCCACAAGGGATATGCCTTCCTCCCCTCTACCACTTCATGCAATGATTTTAGTTTAGAATAAAACTCAACATAAGTTTTATAAATTAGAAGAATAAAATGCAAGGATCGAATTGAAGTCTCAATAGTAGCTATAAAAAGCTCAAAATTCTATTTAGAATATTTATGAAATTTCTAAAAAATTGTTATCTTGCAGACAACCTTCTTTTTATGTTATATTTCTTCATAATTTTTTTTTTTAAAATGGCAAATGCAGTTGATTTCTCTTGGTTTTCCCCATGTTATTGAGGATGAACATATGTTTATGTATGTGTTTCTAAAAAGTAATATAGAAATACATGATCAAGTTTGTGATTTCTATCCTTTCAACATGTTGTTGGGTTACTAGTCTAGATTTTTAGTAAACTTATTTGTGTGGAAAACACAATTACATGATTTCCTTTCTACCATGATAAATCAGTTAGTTTGCGAGCAAGCACACAATAAATTCCTTGAATTATAAAACACTATAGGTCTATGCATGAGACCTCAATTTCCAAAGGCACATAAACTTTTTACTACCTTTCAGCCCATGTATTATATGTACATGAAAAATAAATATCATGAATTATTGAGATCAAATGTCATAACTTTTAGATATTTTATGAGCCATCATTCCACCAGCCCCATAAATGCAAGTATACCTAGGTGGGATATTTTTCATGCTATTTTGAAATGCAGGGAAGGTATGAGTCCCACCACCATCAGTTAGAGTCTTCACATAGCTCAAGAAATTATTCATATTATCACTCAACTTTTAGATGGAGAATCAGATGTGTTGATTGCTATGAAATTTAGTCCACCCATTATTCTTTATTCTATGTCTCCCTAATAAATTAGCAGAATCAGGAAGAAATAGAATTTCAAGCATGACTAAATACATTAGTAATACTTTTGGGATTTCTACTATAAAAATACTATGATTGGGGGTACCACTGTCAAATATATGATCTCAATCACTGATTGGAATATAGACTTCTGGTTTTAAAAATAGTTCTCCCACTAGTTTTAAAGAGGACTTGAAAAAGATAAAGTATGGGGGGGATGATGATCATTCCATATAACTCATTATATCTCATATAAACTGTCCATAAGTGTCATCTTTTAGTTATATATTGCATTATATTTAATAGTTAAGGTCTTATCTAATTAGGAAATGAGTGCAATTATATTTTTTTCGTATGTGATACATTACTGATTTTCTATTTTGTTATTTATGCCTGATTTAGATGAAATGAGCATAATTTAGTATACAAAGATACATCCCTATGGTGGGATAATTTTGATAAGTTATCAATAGTTTTGGCAACCCTTTTTGGTAATAATTTTGACAATTTAGCTAAGAACACATTGAGCTCCAAAGATCTACAACTCTGAAGATGCTATGAACACCTATCTAGCTATGCTTTGAAGATGCCTAGCCACACTCCAAAGATGCCTAGCTAGATCATATAGATCAAGATATCAATTCTAAAGATATATAATGTATATGTATATACTTTACTTATTTAGATATATTCTTTTAAACACTACTATTCATAGTAATGGTCTAAAATGATCTAGAAATAAATGTATTTCTATTTTGTAAATTTGAATATAATCTCTTCGGATATATGTTATTATATTCCATCTATTATTAGTTAAATCAGTTCCAATACCTCCCTATAAGTGTGGTATATGATTCTTAGATATTATATTTTGAATAAGAGGACTTATTTAAATCACTAGATTTTGTGTTCTAAGAATAGTCATTGAGATGTGTTTTAAATACAGGTATCCTCATTCCAGAATGATCATAACCTAGATAATAGATAATAGAGAATTGAGAGAAGAAACATTTAAGTTAAATTTCATTTATCCATATATATTCCTTTTGATAATGAAATAAAGTTCAACATTCATTTTCATTACTGAGTAAAATTTGATCATGTTCTGAGGAAGGAGCAAGGTCCCTCTTCTCTTTGAAGATCAAGACAAATTGGCATTTTTAGTTTATAGTTTAAAAGTATATTTATTTTGATTCAGGTATAATTAATTTTATTGTAAAGTGTTATTTCTCTTTTCAATGCAAGTGTGATTTCCCTTTCAAAGCAAAGTGTGAATTCCCTTTTACTGCAAGTGAGTTTTATTTATACAAAGTGTGTCTTTCAATTTCATAGAAAGTAAAGTTTGTTAACTCATCTCTATATTAAGAATTTGTTAGGAGGTAGTCTAAGTGAAAATAGATAATCAACATTCTCACATTCTGAAATATCACACTATCCTACCTAGTCGAGCAAGTTGAGTGAGGACACCATAATTTCTTATGCCAAATGTTTAAGTTATAGATGTTGATGGTGTGAACTAAAGAATATTTTTAACAAGGAATGTCATAGGGTATCTTTAGTTAGTAAAATTTCTAGATTTACTTTTCTTCAACATAGAATTAGAATATTATTTTTTATCTTTATGATTTAGACACCAACAATAGAGTAAACCCCTAAACAATGAATTATAAACTCAAATATCCAATGGTCTCAATATATATATCCTTGGACACTAGCCCTATTATAAAATAACATCAATTCATTGATTGGTTAAATGAGAGGTATAACAATAGCCTATTAGTATATATCTTCTATGATTATTTACTTTTTATTTTGATTAACCCCACTTTGTGCCACAAGCTTTGGTAAACACTAGATTAGACTTTACTTTTTTTTTTATCATTTATACTTATGAATATGAAAACATAGGACCTAGTTAGGGTTATTGCATAATTTTACTTGAATGGAGGCTTTGGAACCCTCCTTAGTTATATTATTGTGGTAAGAGATACCTTGTATAGGTATAGTAGATCTATCTTGTTCATGACCTAAATATTTGATGTATCCATAATTGGAAGTGTATGTAGGATTTATCTTCTCTGAGCTAGGATTAATTTATAGATCAATTATATTTTCCTTTGAATATATTTTGGTGAACCCAATGTGAATCTAATCCTTATAGGTTTTATCTCGTGCCATCATTTTTATCATCATATTATACTTTTCTATATTTTTAGTATTGTATAAAATAGTTGGTATAGTTCTAACTTTCTATGCATAGGTTTAACACATAGTTATTTTAAAATGACTCTATTTTGTTTGTGTAAGTGTTCACAATTATAGGTTACTAGATCAAATAGTTCAACACATTATTCTTCTTCAGTTCTAGATAAGAATACATAGTTAAACTAGTCAACTCTACATTCTATTTTCATCTTTCAACATACAGGTCTATAAACATAGTCAAAGATGTTAACTTTGTTTGTTATCTCTTTATCAACATATAGGGTTTTACAAACTTGGCCAAACCAGTTGACCTTATCGGTAGAATTTAAAAGCAACATTTTAACATCACAACATAAAAAAATTCAAGATAAAACATCTTAAATCTCACTAAGGTTCCTTTATTTTCCCTCTTTATAATTTTAGTTCTTCCTTTAGTACTATTTTTCATAAGTTTGCAGTCTATAAAACTACAACCCTATAACTAACTGGGCCAACCTGGTTAAATTAGTTATGTATTTTTTCTTTTTTTTAAGAGTCACAATCAACCTATTTGACTTTGTTATTAAATACCTTACTTCTACATAACATTAGTGACCCAATCGACTCTATTATGTACTATGTATATATAGTGTTGCCTAAACTAACTCTATACTATTATCAATCAAGGAATGAACATCTATTTACTAGTAATTAATTCATCTTCCTTTTTATTTGTTTGCATTTATAGAGTAACTCACATAATTAAATAGGTATTTTTTCAAATTGCCATTTTAGTTACACTATTTTACTCTTTTCACACAGTATCAAATAACTTTACATTCAAAAAGCATTAAATATTTATCTTCCCAAGGTCTACCTACTTTGATTTCATCACCAAGGGGAAAGCCAAATTGGTTTTATGTCCAAGTATAAATACATAATTGATGGTATATATTGACAAATCATCTGACACCCTTATCATTGTAAGGTTTTGAATTGAGGGGGTAGGCTAATACCAAGCTAGTACCATCACCAATACAAATTGCTTTTAGCCCAAACATCTTGAAACCAACCTTAGATTGATTTATAGTTCCTTATTTCAACCAACTTCTCTATCATAATAAAATTAAACTTTCTTATAACTTAATAACACTTAGGATGATAAAATAGTTAACATTTACTTTTTATTTTTTACTTTCTCTTTGATCATTGTCTATTGTATTGAAAAACTTACATTAGCCAATGTTGGTGTAACGTTTTTGATGTGTGTTCCAATTAGATCAATCACATTGATCCAATTTTTTGTGTTCTTAATTTCATCTTATTTCAAATCATCTTACAAAAAAATACCCTTTTTTCATAACACTATCATCTTGGTCAATACAGTCTATTTTAGATTGTTAAGTTTTCCTACCTATAATACATAGTTGATCTAACAATGATGTATTGATATCTCCCTATTTAGTCCTTTGTTTAGTAGTACATAATTGACTTGCATGATTTTGAATTCTTATCTCCTTGTTTAATTCTATATTTAGCATTACATAGTTGACCTACATGACTATGCATCCTTATATTTTTGTTCTATTCACTAGGTTATAGAACATAGTTGACCAATTTGACTATGTACCCTATTTTTTTATTATGTCTTTGCATCATTCTTTTCAGCTTCCTTCTTTAATCATGAACTTCATGTTTGAGGACAACACATAGTTGAAATCAATAAATATGATGAGCTTTACCAATCTAAATAGGTTTCCCCATCAACATCTTATGGCTTCCACTTTAGATGAAATCAATGTGCATGTGTCCACTCGTATTAATAATTATGAGACTCCTCATTTATCTATAGTTCACAACCCTCTTTTCTACTTAGAATATAAATCATAATTAAAGTACATGCCTGAAATGTTTTTCTTCATTAATTAGTTCCCTCAATATAGGGTAAAATACCCTTCAACTATTTACAATCTCATGATAAGTGGTCAAGCAAAAGAACCCCATTTGCCTTCCCTACATTCTCTCATGGATTTTGGGGCAATACCTTCTTTGTTTCTCAACCTATTCCTTATATTTTGACTCCTCATATTATGGCATCTTCTTATTTTATTATTCAACCTCTATGTCAAAAATATCTACTAACATGGTAGGTTCAACATCTAGTGGGCCTTTTACAAGACCCCTCCTCAATCATTTCACTAGTGCACCATTTGTTACCAATGGAAATCATGCCACTAATTCTTCTTTTTTTCTAATTCTAATCCTTCTACTAGTTCATATTTTGGTACATATGATAATCATGCTACTAGTGCCTCCTTTTCTACTAATTCCTCTCAAGCAACTAGTGTTGCATGTGCCACTACTCATAGTACAAACCAATCCACTAATACCAATGCTAATGATTCACAAGTTGTGAAAACTAGTCAAAATACCACTCAAACCCATCAAATTTTATTACAAACTCTTAATCAGATGAATGTTTTTCACACTAATAATTCCAATAAAATGATGCAAATGCATAATCACCTTATTCACCTTCAAAATAAACCTCAACAAGTTCCATGGGGAGCACAAAATCAAAATGCCCTCTGCATACCCACCCATTAGGGATTCCCATGGTAACCTCATTCTTCAACCACCCCTTATTGACAAAATGATTAAACATACTCAAAATGAACCTCTTACACATAAAATTTCCAATATAGACATAGGAGGTATCACTCCTACCATTAGTTATAATGGATCAACTGATCCTACCTTACATTTAAAAACATTAGGTAATCTTTACAAATATTGAGTCAAATTAAACACTTTTGATGCTACCAAACTCATATTAAAAATGCTCTCCATAGATGATTTAGATTTGTATAATCAAATCAAGTCCCATTATATCACTAGATTAGAAGATATAGTTAACTCTCTAGTACAATAATTTAAAACTAGTGACCTCCCTAAGAATACCTAGGCTCAATTTATCAATTATAATCAACTTGAAACCAAAACAACACAAGTTTTCATCAATGGTGGAATACTTTATCCAATAAGTGTGAGCATAACATGGTGAATGATAATATTTTTTGTCTATTCACTAACAATTTTCATCCCAAGTTGCAATATAAGGTTAGGAGTCTCTCTATAAGAACCTTGGAAGAAGATCTCAACCAATCAAAATGCCAATATTTTCTCATGTGCTAGTTTGAGCCATCCAAACCTCCTATGGTCACTCGTATGCTCCTCAAAAATAAAAATCATCATGCTACCAATGATGGTATCATTGATTCCTATGATACCATTCTCAATATTTAATCCATTACTCACAACCTTATTTCAAAATAAGTTTCCCCTTTAAACAACACCCCTAATCCTCAATTTTCTCAAATAAACAACATCAACATTCATAAGCCACTGTCCTTAAATGATCTCCAAAAGCATCTACCAAGGTCTATCCTATAAGATCTTGACCCCATTCATCTTATGAAATCATGGTATGATCCCAATACTTTTTTTTGGTTTCATGCAAGTCACGCTCATGAGACTTATAAGCAATTACATAACTTAACTATATATGTCCTCTTTGGTCTAAATTTTTATCATGATTCACTCATTTGTAAATGCTAAAAATCCTATGATATATCTTTAAAATCTCATGAAATAAAAAATATAAATTTATCTTTAAATTAGGATAATGCTCATCTTTCCATCTATAAAGGCCCTCTTCTAATCATCAAGACAATAATGACAAGCCTACTCCTTCCACCAAAAATGTTGAAAATCTTATAGACCAAAGAGAATGTGGTGAATATGAATAATATGTGAAGTGTAGTTGATTTCATTGATTCTCATCCTACACACACACAAAACATCCGAAAAGTTCCATGTTATCTAAGATTTTTCCCCATCTCACTTAACATAGTTGGGACAAGAGGACCTTATTTCTTTCCAAGAACCAATTCCAACACCTCAATTGGATAACACCTCTCACACTATTTTTATTATTCCCCCAACCTTTCCACCCATAAAAAACATTATTCAACCTTCCAATAACACTTCTTAAACTCAATCATAAGACATACCTAAATCAACTACCCCATCCTCTCAAGTTAGTCAACCGACTCATCCTCAAACTAAACCAACCATGTCCTATCAATACAAGTTTGAATGTAATTATAATCCTCCTTATCAATATCTCCTCCAACATTATGCACCTTTATCTAATATTCACCCCATGGGTTATGATGAATGGGACCCCATTATGAAACTTACCCATCTCAAATGCCCTTTCTTTAACTCATGAAAACTTCTCTACATCATTGTGACTGCCTGATGTAACTATTATTTGAAATGAACATCCCTCATCCTCCCATATTAGGATGTGAAGCTACCTTATCTGGGCTGGAAGATAATATCTTACAATAATGTGAAGAGATGTTTATATACATTGATGGAAAAATGGACACTTCTCTTTCTCTCAAATTCCCAATCGCTTCCATGATCCTAGATGAGATTTTACTTCATACAACTGATCCTCCACTCTTTACAAGTGTTTAAATAAATGATATCCAAGTGAAGCATGATTTTATTGATGAGGGTTTAGTTAAATGTGTTTCTTCCCTCAACTTCATTAAAACTCTTACATATTCTAAGTGCAATATTAAATCCACATGCAACACATGTCAAGATTATGATCAAAGGTAAATGCCTCCTTTAGTTTATGTGTGACTCCCTATTATTATCCACCCTATCAATATTTGAGTGAAGGTTATGATATTCAATTTTACCCTTTCCTACAATATCTTGCTTGGCAGGCCTTGGACTCATTACACGAGGGCTATCACCTTCTCTGCCTACTAACGTGTCAAGTTTCCCCATAATGGTGATATCTATAAGATTAAAGGAGATACCAACCCTTGTAATTTTGAAAAATTTCAAGAACATGGTGTATTCAAAATTCCAACTCTTGAACCTTTGTCAAATATTCCATTCTTATAATCTCAAGATTTCAATTTTTTCATCAACTATACTCAAGTTTGTCATGGTCACCCTAAAATTATAGATAACATACCACATAACCTCTTAGACTTTAATGATTTTGATCTGGATTAGATAAACCTCAAGATCAAAACTTTGGGTCTCTCTCATCATCTCATCACCCAACTTCCACCATCCTTGAAGTCATGTTCTTGTTAGCCACTTATCGATGATATACCCATGGTCTTAACCAAGACTCAACATTCTATTCATCACTAACCTCTATTAAAAATACCATGCCTACCTATACCATCAACCTTCATACACCCAATTATGATTATGGTTATACCTTAGATGATCTATTTCTAAGAGGTCTAATCTAGGCTAGAGATGCTGAGATCCTTCATTATTATTCTTCTTTGTTTTAATATTTCCATTCCTCTTATTATATTGCCAAGATGGAGCTTTCACATGGCATACCTCTAATTTTTGTAGATCCTCTTAGGAACATGCTTATATATCATGTTATGACCAATCCTATCATTTATATAGATACCAAGATCCATATATCTTGTTTCCCCCAAAGATGTTTTTTACTACCCTTAGGCCCTCTACACATCCTACTTCTCCCTTGAATAATCTTAATTTTTATCCTGCTCCCACTCTATGCTTATGAGCATCATCATGTATTTGATTTTACTTCTTCTTCAGCCATGCCTAGCCAAGTTTCTCTAGTAGCCTTGCCTCCCCTCAGTGATGGTTTTCTTCCTTTACCGTAACTTGATCCCTTCCCTACCCAATAGGTTGATAAATCTTACTATGATATTCATAGATTTTTTAGTCATTAGACTAGAGACTACTAGTTATACCAACATTCCTCAGTTCCCACTTCTACTCCTTCCATTAATAAACCCACAAAGTCTATTAACAAGTGTATTTATTTATTCCATAACATAGATAATCATTCCTCTACCCATTGTTGAAATCTTAGACAATATATCAACACCTTACATCCTACCCTTCTTCACACCAAAGAGAAATCTATATCTCCTCCCAAGTTATTATCTTAGTATATTCTCAAATATGGAGAGGTATATTGTCTTTGGCACTAGTGTAGTACCCATCACACTGATCATTGCCACATCCTCTAGTAGCATATTCATGACCACCTCATGACCATTATTTTACCCACTATTCCACTTCCTATAGGTAATCCACATAAGAAGGCTCCTCCTTCACCTATGCTCCCACTCCACCTATGGTTCCTTATTCACATGTGGCTCCTGTGTCACCTACATCTTCTCCCCCACCCATGGTTCCTTATCCATCGATGATTCCATATCCTTATCTTAAAACTACCATTCTTATTCTAGAATGTATTCCCCTTCTTGAGTATTCTATGCACAAGGGCACTTATGAGAATTATCATTTAGCTATACCTACATTTTATGTAGAGGAGATTTGATAAGAGGTCTTTTCATAGTTTGTGTTTAAATTTGTCTAGTTATTTCTTGGTTTACTAAAACCAAGAACAAGCATGGGATGTTCTTTTTGTGCTCAACATTTAACACTTGGTTGCACCGGCATCAACCCACATAAGGCACATGCCTTATACACTCCCCAAAATGTAGCAGAGAAGGAACCAAGACCTATATTGGGGTAGTTGTTCCATGGTGTGGAAATTCACTAAAGGGACTTAAGTAATTCATCAAGAGCTCATCTTAAGGTAGATCCATAGGCACATACTTTTCTTTGATTAAGCTTAGAGTCCTATAGGTGTTTAATAAGTCATAGGGTTTCTTCCACTCAATTTAATCATTCTAGACATGTGATTTAAATAAAAATTGGGTTATTGGTGCATGACCTATATTCTTTATTTAGGAAAATTGATGATGACATCACAATTCATTATAGAGACTCCATTAAAGAAGTGAACCAATAAAATGCATGAATATTAATTAGCATGATTTAATCAAAAGTATGAGATTACAACCATACACATTCTATCAGTAATACAAAAGGACACATGAACTAAACACAATACATTTTAATGAAAAAACATTAATATTTAATCAAATTCCATAATAGAGTGTAGATTTATATCATAATACTAAACAACCCAGAGGCTCACAGATGAGCTTAGGCACTTACAAGTGGAGACAAATGGCCTCTATACTTTTTTAAAGCTTTAATTGTAACTAAATCAATACTTGTAAAGTATATTCAATTTTATAGAGATTTTATACAATCATTCATCTCCTCCTTCTTCTTGCTTGAGATCCTTAAATAAAACTTAAAGAGAATCATTGCGAGGGTAAAATTTACGTTCTAAATATTGAGCTAAAAATCTATCATCATAATCACCAACTCCATGAATCTACAAACTTTGTAATGCACCTATTAGGTCCCTTCAAATCTTTTAATATTCCCTAAAATTTTTGGAGATGGTTATCCACCTACTTGCTAACATAATATTTTTGTTATAACCTCTAGCTAGTTATAAAAATACCAAAGGCTAACCACTCAACAAACTGATCCTCTCATGCCTAAGTGGGTATCATGTTGTCACAAAAACCTTACTTAATGGATTAAGGGCCTAACATTTACCCCATACAAAAACTTTAGTCCATCATCAAACTAAGATACCAAACTCTTAGGAGTGTAGAACTTAGGTGCATTCTCTTAGAGTTTGGTGTTGAAGTCTTAAAAGCCCTTAATGGATAGCTTAATTTCTTATATGATGCTATATATCTTGGAAGATGTAGTAGTGAGTACAAGTACATCTATTTTATCTAGATCCTTATGGAAGGCCTCAATATTATATTTTGCCTTTTACATAGTTTTGTCTAAGATCTCTCCTTAATCATAAGCCATATTTTATAGAGTGTAGAAGAGTGCTTCTAATGTCTACTTCTGGTCCTTGATTTGGTTACTAAGCATTTTCATGATTTGTGGTTGCTCCACCCTAATTATAGAGTATACTTGAGCCATCATCTTCTCTTTATCATCCTTCACCTTCTTGAGGCATTCATCTATTACTGAGGATTGGCTAGAGAAGCTTAAGAAAATAGTGTCTATTATTTTTTCACCCTCTTTTAACCTTGCATAGAGGTCTTATACCTCTTAGATATTGTTAGATATCTCTTTTTTAGTACAACATTTGGGTCTTCTTCCTCTACCAATTTAGGTTGTAGTCTTGAGAGAATATACTCCACCATTACACAAATTTTTTTGACCTCTAAAAAGTTTGAATTGTTGATGTCAACCAAAATAAATAGTTTGACCACCTCCACACACTCACAAAGTTGTTACAACTTGAACCTATTATCTTGTGCCTCAATTTTGGATTCTTTGAGGATCCTCTTCCATTTCCCCACCTTACCATCATTGATGATGTTCTAGCACATCACTTCAATGGGCAACCTTTTTAGTGCATTCTCAGGTTAGACTAGGTTCATGGCATGAGGGTTAGCAAAAAGGGAGTCCTACCCTTTAGGATGTTCCAAGCTCAAAGTAACTACTCTAGGTACCTCAAATTAGGTCCTCATATATTCCCATCTATGAGGACTAGGTATACCATGCAAAATTGTTGCATTATGGAAAAGGTTTTAGTTCCCACTAGTTATTGGGGTAGTTCTTATAAGATACACAACTCCTTTCTAAAGTCTTATATATACCTCTCCAACCACCCTTACACCCTAGTCTTATATTCTTATGATAAGTTGGGTGGGAAGATGAAGTCAAGATAATTCATCATAGGGGACTCTTGGTTAGGTGGGAATACCCATAGGTGGTTGTCATTACCATTTGGTATACCTAAATCCTCTATTACTATAAGGATCAACATGTACCACAACTTAAAGGTCTCATGTGCTTGGTGGCACTCTTATACATTCTTGACTATCTCCTCTACAATGAACTTGGAGATGTTGAATCTCACTCCTTGTGTTATGTGTTGGGAAATGCACAATAAGGTCTTATTGATATCAGACCACTTGTAGTAGCCTACGATATTTTAAACCCTTTCTACCTCCACCTCATCTTCCATCATTTCTCTTATGTTGGCTCCTAAGCTAAGTAGCCCTATGAATATATCAATGAGGTTTGATAAAATCCTCATGCACCATCTAGTAAAATATAATTTCTCATCATGTACTCATGAGAGGATGAAATGCATGAAGTCTTTTAGCTTGCTAAAAATTAATAGTTTGAATAGTTTTGTGGCATTCATGGTTTGCAGTTTGTATCTTATGGAAACATCAAAGTGCACGGTTCCTACCTTGGTCTTCTTCTTAGTGTCTATGATCTATTCCTTGTTTACTTCTTATATATTGATGTCTATCTTGTGCTTGTAGTCCTTAAGTTTACATGTATGTGAAAAATATATGCACTTATCCCCCACTATAACCTATGGTGGGCACTCCATCTCTTTATAAGCAAGATTTTATATTTATTCTAGATCTATTTTTGTGATGCTCACCCATTCTACCATCTATACCTCTAATATCATGGTGGATATTTATTTCACTACCCTTTATTTGTTTACATCTTTTTGTGCTTGCATTATACCTATGATTAGCCATTTATTTCCCATCCTAAACTTTCTACTATTGAAGCATGGTTGGTTGATTCTATCAAAACCTAAAATTGTGCTTGTCATGCTTCATAGTCACAAGAAATGTGATTATGCATTTGGCTATCAAGCTGCCAACCCCATTAATGGTATCTTGGTCATTATAAAAAAATCTTATTCCATTATTTCTCTACCAACTTCTCTCTTCTCATCTCCCTTTCTTCTCAAGGTGAAATGATATTGTCTTTAAGGTCTTTCATTCTCACTTGGGGGGTTATGGGGGGAACTAGTTCTCTCTAGTAATGTCTTTTGGTTTTAATGACTTTGGCTTTTGGCTCTATGTTAATCTCTTAAAAATGATAGTAGCTTCCCTTTCGATGTCATCCACCCTTTTATATTATGTTTTTATCTACCTAATTTAAAGATGAAAGTGTTTGGTTTCTTAAAATCTACTAAACCCATGAAATCTACTAAAATCCACTACCAACTTCTCATTTGTTGTGGATTTTTATTCTTTCACTATCATAATAGTCAATTTGATAATAATTTCTTCGATGAAGTGATAGGTAGTTCAAACAATCACTTCCCATCAACTATTGGGTGGGTAACAACTATCATGATGTTCATCATCTTGTACTTTGTTCAAGTTTACATGATATTCACCATTCTTATGATTACTTATGTGCAACCCTTCACATGCACATGACTCAACCTCCTAGGTTCTATCTCTTATTGTGATTCCTTACAAATGTATCTCTATTTCTTGGTCAATTTCTCTATGCTTCCATGTCTCTTACTCTAGCCTTACTTACCCCATACAAAGCCTTGCATTGGTCTTCTAGTGCCACATTATCTCCTCTTTATCTCTTATGCATGAACACCTTATGTTCCTTCCTTCATCAATTTTTACTTACTTTTTTATGAGCCTAGCATACTTCACATGTGCCTAGACACTTAGCTATCTAACTCTAGGTTCTTATAAAGTGACCAGGCTTAACTCACCTGAATAGATTTATACAAGTGTAAACACCATAAAAGTTATCTTATGGGAATAAAAGTGCCATGCATTTTTAAACAACATAAAAGAAATAAATATAAAGAAAAGATTTGGCTTACACCAATTTATTTTTGGTTATAGGGAAAAGTGACCATATTTTAACTAGAAAGCCAGTGTTAGATGGCATAAACACCACCATAATGATGGTATGCCTTTAATATATTGACGTTGAAATACCCAAGGAGCATTTCATCAGTTAATGTGCACATATTTCATGTGCTAGTCACATAAAATACCAATGAACCTTGTGTAAATACATTATGATTGATGTGTTTATCATGCCATTGATTTTGGCATGCCTTTTCTATATATTAGCTCCATCGTTCTTAGGTGCATGTCTCATTCAACTAGTCTAAATCTTTGAGGCATGCACTTAAAGATTCATGGCCATCCAATTGACCAATAAACATGATTCACAATGAGGGAACTAGGAATTATGTAGGTAAAATGGCCTCTATGAAAAAAATAGTTAGAATGGTGTAGCTTTGTTTAGGCACTTGTACATTATGAGATATGGCCATAACACCATTGAAACATGGTCATCCCAATCCTTTCAACCAACATCACATAATTTTGTGAAGCATGTTCCTAATATTTTATTTAATACCTCTATGATGCCATTTGTTTGGGGGTGGTAGGGTATCATTTTATGGTATACCATAATATATTCAATCAGTAGGATCTAAACTATTTTATTGATGAAATATGCACCACAGTCATTAGTCAAGCTAAGCAAGAATCTATAAAGACTAATAATATTCTCTTAGATGAATCTTGATGTTGTGGTGACTATGTAATCTTTGGTAGGCATTACTTCAGCCCACTTGGTCAAGTAATCTATGGTAGATATAATGTACCTTGTATCTATTCACCTTGCCATAGGAGTAATATGCCTAACAAAGTTAATGGCCCATTTTTTAAATGTCACCTAGGAAAGGATGGGGATGAGAGGCATCTCATCCCAATGGTTTGGTTTTTTCATGAAATGATATATGTCACATGCTTTGGCATATTATTTTGCATCATGAAATATATTTATCCACCACAAGATTGATTATAATACTTTTTGCATCATGGCATCCCCAACATAATGGCGTCCAACAATTCCCTCATGCACTTCTTATAGTACTAAGTACAATTAGTGTTATAAGATACATCATCACATGACTTCATCATGGCTCAGCTTGTACACTTTCACATCAATGTGTTAAAAAGTGGTGGCATAAACTATGATCTACTTATTCTCCTTAGTTAACATGGACTGAGGCATAGATTTGGAGGTCAAAAATGCAATGATCTCTACCAAGTCTTCTGAGATGCATTATACCCTATAAAGTTATGCATCAATCATATAAAGTATAAATTATAATTATTGAAATAAAACAATCCATTGATAAATGTGCCCATGCAAAATGGGCTTGTTCACTAGGTAATTAAATGCTTTGTGATCAGTGAAGAAGATGAAGGTGGTTTCTAGCAAAAATTATCAAAAAAATTATAGGGCATAAACCATGACAAGTGCCTTTCACTCAATTGTGGTATAGTTTTGTTCTATTGTGGTTAGTTTTTTATTGCAGAAGAAATAAGATGACCCATTTTCCATTTACTTATTTTCATGAGAATGATTCTGATTATGGTACTAGAGGCATCAATGTGGACATGGAAGGGAGTTTCCCAATTAGGAAATTGAAATAGTGGCACACTTACTAGTTTGAGATTCAAGGTCTCAAAAGCATCTTATTGTGTAGTGCCCCAATAAAATAGGCCATCCTTATGTAAGATTTCTTGTGGTGCCATAATCCTAGCATAATTTCTTATGCAATTCCTATAATACCCACAATTCCTAAGAAATATGTGAATGTCTTTTTGTATTGATGGGGTCTGAAGCTAGAGGATGATTGTAATCTTGGTCAGATCAATAAGCAGACCATGTTTACAAATGATGTGCTTGAGTAATGTGCCAAATGGTGTTGTGGAAACACACTTCTTGAGATTCAAAGAAATTTACAACTACTTATACCTTTCCAAATTTAGGTACAAATTGTCATAGTAATCCTTAACCAACCCATACACTATCTAGTCATTTAAGTATACTTGGAGGAACTTGTGAATGAAATATTTGAATGCAGTGATCACCACTTAAGAGAACATGGTTGGTGAATTATTTAGCCCAAAGGGAATCACATTATAATAAAAATAAACCCATTCAGTTGTAAAGGTGGTTTTTGGGCTTGTCCTCCTACTTGATCTAGATTTTATTGTATCATGACAACCCATTCGTAAATGTGTATATCTCACAACCTATAATGCCATCTAATACTTTATTAGTGAATAAATTTGGAAAGGGATCAGTCACATAGGTAACATTCAATAGTCTATAGTCAACACAAATTTGGATTCGCCCATCATATTTTATGCCAATAACCATGGGGATGACCCATACAGACTCTTGCACTAGGTAGATGACCCCTATAGCTATCATGACATAAATATTATTCTTGACCTTGTAATAACGATTTGGGTTCATCATGTAAGGTCACTTCTTGATAGGTCTTACATTTTTGACTAGTTTGATGCTCATATTTTTAAGGGATGGGTATGCACCTTTCATATCTTTATATTTCTGTGGAAACATGTTTTGTAATTCCTTTAGAAGATCAACAATACACATGAGTTCTATGTTAGCCCAATAGGTACCTAGAGTGGTAATTTTGGGTCCCCCCTTTGAATTGATATCTAACTTAGTAATTTTTAATGGCACTTAGTAGGGTTCATGATTCTCTTACTGGGAATATTTGACTTGTCTATTTCCCTTGGTTGTTCTACCTAAAGATGGATAGGGTCTTCCTCTTCTAGTGTGTTATCCTCAACTTTGTGCACTAACTTCCTTTTACCTTCCAAATTATTCTAGTTGTGTGCCTTTTATGTATCATCATCTTCATCACTAGAGTCACTATTCAAAGTTTGTTCTTCAAAGAGGGTTGGGAACACTAACCCTTTTTTACCAAGCATATCCTTTATGTACTCCTCAAATATTTTAGTGTCTTCAAATATTGACCTTTGAACTACCTATAATAGCTCAATCAATTCAAGATTTGGTGATGAAAAGGAGAAGGTATGAATAAACTACTCCTTAAGGGCTTCCCAATTGGTCATTTCATGGCACATCTCATTGATGACATACCATACCTATGCCCAAGTATTTAAGGTCCTATAGAAGGAGTACACCCATATTTTCCTTCATCCATTTTTTCCACAAACATTCCACATCTCTTTGTAAAGATGTACATGTGGTATGGGCTTAGAGTTGCTATAGTAGGCTGAAATTTCTAGGTCCTCATTACTTTTAATGAACCTAGTGAAAATATTTACCTTCACATCTTGCCAAGTTAGCAAGCTAGGTTTCTACACTACCCACCAATGAGTAGTAGTGTTATTCAATTTATACACTAGTTCATCCATTTTATCCACCTCTTTTCTAATGTATGACTCAAGATCATGGACATAGTCTTCCACTGCATTACTACCTTCATATCTTAGTAGTGCTATAAGATTTACCTTACTACGGTGATTCACTATTTTCCCCTTTTCTTGGTGTAAGGGACCTATTTTTTTGAAGTGTGATCAATTTGTACCCTACGTATCTTTACTAGTTTTAGCACCTTTGCACATACCAAGAAGAACCATTGACTAATGGTCTCATATGATTCCTTGACCCATCGATCAAAACAAACATGGTGGTGTTTGAGGTTGATTGTGCTTCTTACCAAGAGAGGATTCCTTGATCATTTAGGTCTAGATTCTTGACACCTTAATTCATGATGTTATGGATGTGGTTGATCTCATCCTTGATGTCCATGCTCTCGACATAGGGGTCCATGGTCATTTGAGAGAGGTATAACTACCCTCTCCTTTTCCATTCTCAAATGTCATGTAGCACATTTTGAAGTACATATCTAAATTATTTGCATAACATCATGGTCTTTTTAGAAGTTCTAGGTTGTTGTCCTACTCTACTAACTTATCACTTCAAAGTCAACATAGAATTTAACACCCATGATAACTATGACTATGCTCTTGAAAATTTTGATAGGTTGTGCCTAGGTCTTATTGGCCATGAAGATTATATGAGGGGAACATCTTAGGTTTAGTCTACCAATTTTGTCCCAAGTATTCTTGGGATATATGTTGACTTCAGTGCTTATGTCCATAAGAACCTCATAGATAGACCATCTGTCAATAGTGGCATCCACTAGGATTTCTTGGTTGTATTCAACATTTTATGTGTGCCAAACTTCTCATGCCCTCTCCATGAATGACATAATGAATAAAAATTGATTTTTACCTACATGCTCTAGGATAAAGTTCTTCAATAAAATCAAAATTCCTTCTATCTATAAGAGGCAGAGGATCTCAATTAATTCTTATACTTTAGCTTATTAGCTATCCTACTTCTTATGAAAGGCAATAACTTGTGCTTTTAGGCCTCATGCTAATTAAATCTCCCTTTGTAGGTTTTGGATGACACTCATAGCCTATTGTAATATGTATTTCTAGCATGTTGTGTCTAGGTATGATGTAGCTTTGGGTTTAGGCCATGTTATTCACTCATTATGACCCTTATCCCCATACACTAGGTGTAACTTAGGTACAAGCAAAACTAGTGGTTGAGTGGTGAATCCACTTCATATAATTACCTATACCTTAACTACCTTTGTGTGTATAGGTTATGGCTTTGGGATCCATTTATCTATTTTTTTCTCATGCTTGATTATTACTATGACCTTGTCTATGCCAATCCTACCTCAGGTCAACTTTTTGTATAGGTCAGGGCATTCTTCAACCTTATAGAACCCTCAACAATAGCCACATGTGGAATGTGTAGGGTATTAATATGTATAATGCTCCATTGAGCCACACTTATAACATGAGTATAGTGGGATCCTTCCACCACCACATCCTTTACCTCACCCTCTATCACCTCATTACATCCTGAATCCTATATTTTTTTGGTTATATCCATTTTTACCTTGGTTTGCCTACCCTCTAACTACTATTATTTCTTGATGCATGCCTCTTTCTATATTTTCATGCATTTTATCAGTCACTTGACAATAAATAGTGGTATGAGTGTAGGCATCACACAACCAACAATTGAGTATTATTTTAACTTAGCAGGTGCATTGTAATAAAGGGTAGTTATAGACATCATGCACTTCTCAAAAGACTTAATAGCTTAGAAGTAGAGTGCACACATTCCTCCATGGGAAGTTAGTTCTATTATGGCCTTACACTTCATAGTCAGTACACCATAGTCCACTTAGAGCATCATGTGAAGAGATAGTAGTAATATTTTGTAGTTGGGAGGCCATAGATTTAATATGAGCTTCCATAAATTATTAATTCTAGTGTCTACACTTTTGAATACCTCATCTCTAAGCATGGCTTCAATTGATTCTCGAGGGTTGGTAAACATCTTCATGGAAAGCACTTTTTGAAATGACATAAGTAACCCCCCAATGAACCAATGTACATGTTGAGAAGGGTCAATATCATATGCAAGATTTGATATGAGAGTTTTAAATCTTATATCATAAAAGTGAACACTCTCTAATATTCCTTGGGTAATTTTTTTCATCATGGTGATGCTCTATTGTTCAAACTCTGGGATGTCAAACTCCTTCAAGAAATCATCCTTTAGGGTATCATAGTCAACCATGTCTTGTTTGGGATTAAATTTTAAGTACCAAGTGTGGGCACAATTAGGTAAAGTGGTTTTAAAATTAGTAGCCTTGTGCTTCAACTGGGTTATGCCTCATGCATGCTATTGTAGTTTACATTTTAGTATATATTATGCAATATTTTCCATGTTGTGATACTCTAGTAGGTACATGGATATTTCATAGTATATTTTTTATGGGGGGTAGATGGTACTTAAGGTACTTATCCACCCTAATTCTTGCCCTGGTGGTGGTCCTCTAATGCTTGCAACAATGGGGTTAGGTGTTGGTCCTATCATTACTACTAGCATAGTTGATGTCATTGGTGTTGTGTTACTTACTTTTGGTGATAGACCACTTCTTATGGGCTATTTCCCACCTTGTGTTTCTAGAATTGGTTGAGTTGGCATGTTCACATTCAAGTTTTATTATGATGAGCTATTACCCAATGCTCTAGAGGTAGTTGTACTCACCTCCTTATATGGAATAATTTTTTTAATCACAAAGTTATAATCTAAATCTATAAAACATTTAAGATCTAAGGCATTAATAGTTTCAAAAATCACTTTTATACTTTCTTCAAGTGTGGGATCCAGTGCATGAGCATGTGCCATAGGTTTAAAGGGATAGGTGTGTCAGGCTTATATGTAGTCACCGAATCTTGTAGGAACCCAAAAAATTCCACCCATATCGAGTGTTGAGATTGATTCATCACTTCATTATACCTTTCATCTTTATGCTAATATATTTAAAGATATCCTTATCCATTCCCTTCCCATTTACTATGGGTCTTCTTAGCACTTATAGGTTCTATATCTTCCATCAGTTGGCGCTATCTCTTATTATAGGCCTATATTCTAAGATCTTGGGTGTCAATTTTCTCATCCCCTTCCATTACACCTCACCTAAACATCCCCTTCTCCCCCTTTGTGTAGCTCATATGTGAAAGGATTTTAGCCTTCCATCTATAAAGTTTCAAAACCATAATTAAACATTAGCTTTTTGAGCTCTGCATTAAACTCCTTCATGAATGTGCCTCTAGATCATGCAAAAACTACTACTCTTATTCTTCAAGGCATGCATATGTTGAGACTATGAACTTAAGTACGTATCTATTTAGGGCTCCTTGCCACCATTTATCCATTGCTCTAGTCCAAGAAACATCCAAAGTCTCAAGCCTATATATGTTCTATTTTGTCCACTCATAACACCATACATAGCTTAATATTTTGTGGGTTGAATATGCAGCCAACCATTTATACACATACTTAGGTAACTCATAGAAAAAGACCTCATACAAAGCATCATATAAGCTATCCTAAACCCATTTTATTGGATTTTATCCTTTAAATGTTGGATTATTTAGTGTAAATATATATTCTACCAATTAGAACCATAACTTGATGTTTTCAAGAGAAATTTGGTATATCATTTTATCACACTATCATAGCAACAAAATTAAACGTGAGTCCTAGTAATGGAACCAAAATATTGAGACTTGTCTATTTAGTTCTTAATTTACTACAACCATGTGCAAACATGGGATGTTCCCTTTATACTCAACATTTAACACTTAGATGTGTCGACATCAACCCACATAAGGCACAAGCCTTATCCACTCACCCAAAGTGAAGTGGAGAAGGAATTGGGGCACATTTTGGGCTAGTTGTGCCATGACATGGAACTTCACTAAAGGGACTTAAGAAATTCATTGAGAACTCATCCTAAAGCATATCTATAGGCACAAAATTTTCTCTGATTAAGTCTGGGGTCTTATAGGCACTTAATGAGTCATAGGGTTGTTTCCACTCAATTTACTCATTCTAGACATGTGATTTAAATAAGAATTAGGTAACTGGCCTAGGACCTATATTCATTCTTTAGGAAAATTGATGATGAAATCATGATTCATTATAAGGACTCCATTAAAAAGGCAAACCATTAAAATACATGATCATTAATTAACATAATCCAATCAAAAGTATGACATTACAACCATACACATTTTATTAGCAATATAAAAGGACACGTGAACTAGACACAATACATTTTAATGAAATAACATTCACCATTAATCAAAGTATGTAATAGAGTGTATATTAATATCATAATAATAAATAACCCAAAGGCTCATAGATGAGATTGGGCACTTACAAGTAAATCCAATAAGCCTTAATAATGTTTCTAAAGCTTTAGTTGCAACTAAATCAATGCTTGTAGAGTAGATTCATTTTTCTAGAGCTTCATTATAATCATTCATATCCTCCTTTTGGCTTGATATCCTTGAATAAGCCTTCAAGAACATCTTTGCTAGGGTGGAAGTTACATGTTAAGTGTTGAACTAGAACTCTATCATCATAACCACCATCTTCATGACTCTCTAAACTCTATACTACACTTGTCACATCCCTTAAAATATTAGAAGATGCCCTAAAATTTTGAGAGATGGTTATCCACCTATTAGATGGCACAAAATTTTCACTACAACCTCTAGTTGGTTACAAAACTACCAAAGGCTAACCACTTGAAAAAATGATCCTCTTATGCCTAGGTGGATGTCATGTTGGCATGAAAACCTTACTTAACATGTTAGGGGCCTAATAACTTTCCCTTAAGATCGATGAGACTCTTGTTGTAGTTAGGGTCTAGCTTCATAGAGATATATCAGATGCTATGGATAATATTTGTGGACAAGTCTATTAGTATTTATGAACATAATATTGTGTTCCTTCACTTTCATCTTCATTATGATTTTGGATTTGACTTGTGATCCATTTTTTATATATCTCATATCAATTGACTTAGAGTATGATTTTGATTCACTTATCTATTGTACATAAATCTATATATTTTTCATTATGTATTGTATATGGTTTCATTTATTTCATATTATCTTATGGTTTTTTTTAGGATTTCAATGATTACATGCTTACATTTATGAGTTCATTTAATTTCATGGATGTCTTTATATTTTTTTCATGATTGTTTTCTACCTGATCTCTAAAAAACAAAAAATTATTATTGTGACTTGGTTATATAAAACTTGATCCCCTTAGTAATCCTTATTTACCATGTGATCAATTAGAAAAAAAGTCATCTCATTGTAATCCTATCATTATCGATCCAATTTGGATCTCCCTTTATTTCCTTATTTTCTTTTGCAATCTAGGCATACACATGGTTGAAACTTGAGATAACATACTGGTTCATAGGCAAGCCTAAGTGTTTAGTTAAACATATCTTTGGATACTTGGCTTCATTTTGCCAAAGTATAAATCTCATTCATGTGTATCACTTTTATTCCTTATGTTTTTTATTCCAAATCCGTATGGAGATGAAATCTTAAAATTCATAAAAAACTAAAATCCAAATCATTTAACCAATCTTTTAGTGCTACGTTAGTCGATTGGAAAAGGATAATAAAAAATATTTTAGTGCTACCTACTTTCTCACACAAGTACCTAATATTCATAGTAGATTGATGACTCTATAAGTGGTCTTGAGGAATGAGGAACTTGTTGTGGGGAGGTAGGTCCATTTTAATTTTCTTATTCATACAACCAACATGAGTCGATCTTAGTATCTCACTTATTTGCCTATACAGTTTTATGCTTATTGTGAATAGGTATCCTTTGTATTTTGATGGTCACTAACCACTTAGTGTCTTTTCTATGTACTTAGTGTGCCTCATGTTTCCTAAGATATTCTCATATATGCCTATGTTGTGATTTTTACATTCCCTCTTTCATTTACAACATTCCTAATATTTCCCCTTGAGAAATATTTTTTGTTAACTGATCATTCCCCTATAAATTGTATTTGTGAGTAGCATTGTAAGACCATGGGTAGGAACAAACCTTACTCATAAATTACCACATTAAAAACATCCTTTTAAAATCATTACCATCATTTTTCCCATGTCATGGTGTTCCATTTGTGAGTTATAGTGTAAAACCATGGATAAGACTAGAATTTCCTCACAAAATATTTCAATACCCAAGTCACAATGAAATTACATGTGTCAAATTTGACATAAGTAGTGATTGATTATGAGTTACACTTCATTGACATGCTTCCCATCTTGATATAGTATGTTTTATACTTAATTTATTCATATTTCACATTTATCTTATTATTTTATGATTGCATTTATGCTTACAACCATTTTTATTAAATTTTTCATACTTCCCAACTTGAATTAGTGTGATCAATTTAATTTCATTTTTTAATTTTGTCCTATTTCATAATTTTCAATGTGATTTAATATGATTGATGGACTTAATTTTTTATTTTTATAATATTTTGTTTTCATGTGCCTTCCATTTTATTACATTATTTTCATACTTCCCAACGTGATAAAGTGTGATTTTACTTGTTTTAACTTGGTGTAACTCTTTTTTATGGTTTAAAAACACTTTGTTATCTCTTTTTACCATCTTTGGTTTATTATATTTAGTCATATTTTGTTATTTCACATTTCCCATCATGATATAATGTGTAGTACATTTGTTTTTTATTACTTATAATTTTCTAAGTCATTTTTTACCTTTTTATTTTTAACCATGCATGTGTATCACATAATACTAGAAAAAAAACACCCAACATATATTTCCCATAACATATACAAAAAAATCTAAATACATATTCTATAAATAAATATGTCCATGCATCAACATCCACAACCAAGTATAACTCATGAGATCAAATCTAACTATCAAAATCTATGTGTGTGTGTGTGTGTGTGTGTGTGTGTGTGTGTGTGTGTGTGTGTGTGTGTGTGTGTGTGTGTGTGTGTGTGTGTGTGTGTGTGTGTGTGTGTGTGTGTGTGTGTGTGTGTGTGTGTGTGTGTGTGTGTGTGTGTGTGTGTGTGTATGTGTGTGTGTGTGTAATGTAAACACCACAAAGTAAAAAATATAAAATAGCACCAACTATAAGTTTGGGCTCCATCCTACCTATCCTATGGCCTAGCCACGCTACCCATATATGCCTGAGACTATCTCACCTGAATGATATGATATAAAAAGGTAGTATAAGATCTCAAACCTACTACTTTCCCTATAAATTGGCCACCTAAGCTTGCACCTATCTGAGTTGTATAGTGGTATCCATGTGCACCACTTTTTCTTGAGCCAAGTCCTAATAGGCCTATGCCTCTCCCTCTCCCACCCTTATCAGTGGCTATAATCCATCCTCATATACTTACAACTACCTTGATACCTCCCCCACTAGTCTAAACCAACCTACTTGGGCTAGGGAAATGGAAACATAGGATAATCTAGTATGGTGGGGTCATATGGAGTGAACACCCCATTTAGAATATCATGGTGTGCATCCATAGCTAGAGATCCCGATCTAATCTTCTCCATCATAGGGTTTGTAAAACCCAAACTAGCTAGTTATTAGATCACATATATATCTCAAAATATATCTATCTACTATAATTCAAATGTAACTAGTGTCCTATATCAAAGCTTAAAATCAAAATTACAACATTTCTCACTAGTTTTAGTGTCACCAACCACCATCTCCCAATCTTCTCATTTGTTGAGCATGATCTCACCATCAACTTATCTATCGAGAACCTCCTCTATAGGTTACCTCACCATTTAAAATCTAGGAATCATGACTCAAGTATGTCATGATATTCTCTTTAGAGGTGCCTCTATGGACCATATATGTCCTAGAGCAACTACTCAATCCTCTTGCATTTTATCCCTCACCTACACCTACTCTCTCTATTAGTGCCTCTATGTATGGTGTGGTTGGGATGGTCTCTATTTTTAATTATAATATGATGTCTATTTTGGTGCCTATTGTGGTCTTGCATCCACATCTATGTCATCTCCTCCTACTTTTTCCTACTACCATTCTTGACTAGTCCATGGTCTAGCATGTCATAGCCTAATCA
Organism: Torreya grandis; assembly: GCA_037957365.1. NCBI lineage: Eukaryota > Viridiplantae > Streptophyta > Pinopsida > Cupressales > Taxaceae > Torreya > Torreya grandis. The sequence continues at coordinate 3,094,137 of JARHVA010001678.1, read as the reverse complement.
TGGGTATATCGACTGGTACTCTTCTTCCTCTTTTCTCCCTCAACTCTCTAACATGTCATGCCCAATAATTAGGAACTACTAGAGGGGCTATTAGGTGTGGGAGTCAGAACTATCCTAAAAATTGTGCCATCAGATGTGGCTCTACCCATGAGGTGTAATGGATTATGATCTACACTCATGCCAACCTTATAAAAATGGTAAGCCAACTCGATCATATAATAGTGATGTGCATGTAGGACTACCACATGATCTCCCCTCATGTGATAGTCTATAATGGTTGCACATGGGGCATGACTCAATCTACATGGTCTTACCTCCATCTCATGACCTGAGGTAACCTATCATCAACATGTTACACATTCTAACCTAGTTTACCACTAGATCATTATCTTTGAAAGAATACAAAACCTTGATTCCATTTTTATATGCCAATTATAGAAATTGTATTAGCACCTTGTACTCAGAAACATTTTTGGTATAGCCAAATTTCAATATTAACACATGGAAATATGTATTCTCTTGAGGGGAGACCATTACAATATGGCTCATGCACCATTTTTTCTTTGAGATCCATTGAAGTATAAATTACATATTCCTTTTAGGTATTATTACACTTTTAAAAGGTTAATAAATAAGGCTTCCTCCTTGATAATATAGTATGTGCCTAGCCCTATTTTTTTTTCACATTATCACATGGGTCACACTCATAATGCTCACATGCCCATTAATTAAGTCATTCAGGACCTATTAAAGAGGTGTGGTGGTCTCATTAATAATTAAATTATCTTCTTGGTCAAATAAATCATAATTTTCATCAATTAGACTAAGAGTGTATTTACATATGTGATTTGTTGATATAGGCTTGACATTAAAGGTCACCTTGGTCCCATATCTAGTTTTGAGTAGCATGTAAGACCAACTGAGGATAGATATCTCCCCACTTTTTCAATGAAATATTAGGAGAGGCATATAGTGAAGTAATGGGGTAAGTTAATGATTTTAATTTCATGTGTAATGCAAAGGATTAGAAATTCATGTAGAGTGAGACTTTAACCCTTGATAATTCTCATAATTTTAATTGTTGTTTAATCTAATTGGACAACCCCATTTGAGATAAGATAATATGTTATGCCTAATATGTATACAATTTTATGTGGCATGAATTAGTTGATCATGCTTGAATCTATTATAAAATTATGTATAATATGCTCACTAATAATTAGGGAGATCTACAATGGGGGTGGTTTTCTATTTCTACACACTTCTTCCTTAAGATGGCATATACTTATATGCACATTAGGCACAATTCATGATGGATCACGAGGTTGGAATCTTCTTAGGGTGTCCTACAACAAATTCCTTTGGTAAAGAATAGAAATATCATCCCATATGGAAATATTTAGTCCAATATTATTCATCTATTTAACTATGTTAAAGTGGATTTGAGTCCCTTTAATCTATGACTTTTGAACTATAGTCTTTTCTCACACTTGTGTACTAGTTTTGGTATAGATTTTATTCTTAATAAACTTGTTTCATGTGCATTGAAGGTTATGTAGGTTCTTTGACTTGGGTATCTATGTGTTAAACTTGGGGAATTGAAGTTAAAGGTGCTAAATAATAAGGTTGCTCCACCATTTCTCTCTTTTTGAATCTTATGTTAAAATCAATGGGATTTCTTCTTGAACTCAACACTTCATTCTAATTTACATAATTGAAGTCACCCTCCTTCCAATTAAAGAGGGTGGATTCACCTTGCTCTTGAATCTATGAAGATAGTTCATGCCTTAGTTGATATGAATTATATGGAGGCTCATAATGAGGTGGCACATTCTACATCATAAGTGCCTCATTCATCACTCCATTTACACACATGACTTGATCATGTGGCTATAGTTTCTTAGGTAGCACCATTAATAATCCTATGCCATGTTATTTTAATTAGGTATAATATCTATAGAAGTTCTTGTAGTGTTAGGATTGGGTGCATAGGGTGGTTTATTACATGTGAGTTAGTTTTAAGTCTGCATAACATGTTGGTAGGGAGGATTATTCAATTTATATTACTAGTTTAAGGTTTAATAAGGCCTATAATGTTACAATTATTACCTTTTGAGCACCATTAAATAATTTTCAAATCTCTTCAATAAGTAATTAACCTCATGCATCTCACTCAAGGGTGCATAAGTTGATGGAATTGGTGTGCTAACAATAACAAGAATGTGGGCTAGAGTTAGAACAAGAGGTAGTGCAAATAGGTTTATACATGGGGCCTTAGGATATAAAGGCATAGGGGGTCTAGGCATAATTTTTCCTACTTGAATCAAGTATTTTTATACATGTACAAGAAACTCATATGCATCTAGTAGTACTGCACCTCCCAAAAATAGGATCATCATGGCCCATAATTATTTAATGCTTTCAAAAAATATAAGAATGGAATGTTAGGATTTTTCCTTACCAAAAGTGGAACTTGGTCCCAAGACCTATAAAATATAAATTTGAATTCAACCATTTACTCATGTGTAACCCTTTTTATGGTCATGAGTTACTCCATTAGTGATAAGTGGTCACTCTTTTATTCAAACTACTTACAAAGTGTTGTGCCTAACTCATCCTAATTATGAATATAACTAGGATGAAACATGAGATAAAATTGGAACACTCACCATTTTAACTAAGAGGTAAGGATTTTCATTGAGACATTGAATTCAATCACATTATGGATGGAGAAAATATTTTCTATGATTTGTTTTTGTTCTATAGGCATAGTTTAATTATATCTAGTAAAGTAGGGGATGATATTAAGAGTATCTACAGGAATATAATAATAATAGGGATGATTAAATGGGTTTAATCCATGAAAGGTAATAAAGTGATTGTTTCTATATGAATCCATGAAAGTAATAGGGAATAATCTTCCTCTATGCATAGAAAATCAGCCAAATGGAGGTGTAGACTGAACTCTAGGAGATGGTTTTCTTCCATTGTTATCTTTTTTGATATGAGATAAAAATAATATAACTCCCCTTATTATAGAAGCTATAGGTATGTAAATAAAATTAAAATGTGTGCCCCTTGAAGATGATCTCATTTATCCTAGAATATAGATGAAAGGTTGATCTTTATGAACCAAGAATGCTTGGAGCTGCCAATTACTTTATAGAGTGTTTTAAACACTTTAATTAATTATAGTAGCACCAATATCTTGACTAAAATTTTATATTTTTCCTACTGAGTGTGCCAAAAATTATTATCACTTAAAACATGTACTTTTGTGTGAATGGATCTTATACTTGATTATGTGTAGCTCTTTTGTGCCTAGCACCTTAGACTTATGCACTAGAGAACTATTTGGTGTCTCATTATAATAATAGGATCATCCCCCAAGGTGTGGGAATATTTTAATACTTAGGATGAACCTTTAGAGTAGGCCACCTTACTTCTACTCTAAATGAGCCTAGTTTAGGACTAGTGCACAGACCTATAGAAATCAAAATGAAATATGTAGCTAACACTAAACCTAAACTTAAATGGGAAAAGAGATGGAAAAGGTAATATATACTTTTGTAATGTTAAACTTGATGCATGAATAATAGAGTGAACACTTCACCCACTTAACAACATAATAAGACTAACAGACTAGATACAAGATCTTCAAACTAGGTGCATTACATAAGTGTTTTACATGGAGGTAAAGGAACACATCACAACATTAAGAAGGATGACAAATGGTCCATAAATAATGCCTAAATAGACCTATATATAAATAACATGATAGTTACATATAATTTCAATTTTATTAATAGGTGAATATGTGAAAAGGGAGGATGGAAATGAGAGGGATAAATATCCATAGACAAAGATCAATAACCATGAATGCACATAGACCACAGAGCATGAAGAAGGAAAATTAGTTCTTATAATTTCAATTTTTAAGGCAATATTAAAAACTTGAATAGGTAGATATTTGTTATACTAGAATAGGGTTGCTTGAGGGAAAATTTTAGAACCATTATGATGCTTAGATATGTCAACCATTTCATAATTAAAAATAGGGTTTATATAGCATGGGACAAGGTCCTACATGATTATTTAACCATTGGAGGTGGTTGGTAGGAACTTGAAATTATAATGGGTGTCTAGATCTTGAAGTGGATTAAAAAACATCAAGATATTCATAATAACTACTATAAACCATGATTATTCAACATAGATCTAACAATTTGATCATGGTTCTAGTTAAAATATCACTCAAAGATCCACAGGTGAGTCTGATAATGAAGGATGTCTAAGTAGACAAGGATGGCATGGGATCATTTTTTGACACTTTTACAACCACCTTGTGTTTAATTATATTCTTTTTTGGTTCCCTTGATGTCCAATTGAGTTCAACTACCATTTTTATTTATGGTTACCACCTATCAATCTACCTAGACCATCGCATTGATGCAAGACTACTTAGATTCATCTTTGAGTTATACCTCATCATCTTTTGTGTAATAAAGATTCACATTTTCATATATATATTTTAGGGGTTGGGTGCACATTGAAATATATACACTGAGTTATATGCAGATAGGGGTGCATAGTAAATGTTATGTAGTGAATTGGTTGTATAATGAAGCTTAAAATTTATGAAGAGTGATGAGTGGTGATTTTATATGGAAATGTATAATGGCCAAAAATCCTTCTACACATATTCTCTTTTGATGGTATTCATAGTATGTTCCTTTATTTATAACTTATGTTATCTACTGAAGGTGACAATGCAAAACTAAGATCATAGTCTAAGTTTTACAAGGGTATAGATGTGAAAATATATGATTTGTCATGGGACTTCACCATTTGAGTGTGAGGAAGTATTTAAATAATAGTGTGTAAGAATATTTGAGTATCTTGAGTTATCTCTTCATGATTTTAAGGTACTCCTTATGCACTTCTCTCTTTTACTACTTTAAGTTAGGGAGACCCAAGTGCTCTAACTTACACACCATGATATTTTGATGAAGGATATTTGCATGTGATGTACATTAGGAACTCCTTATAGGTGTAGATCAACACTTAGTTGATGTGAGAACCTAAGTTTATTATTGAGTGTGAGTGCAGATGATAAGATTCTACATGCAAACTTGATTTTAGAAAAATAAACACTACATAAACATGTAACCTCTTGTGTGGTCCTTATGAGTTAAACACCTACTGAAGGTATGACCTAGAAAGTTAACAATGAAATAAAATAGTGTTACTGCTAAGGAACATGTATAGGTGTAATATCTCACAATGTATTTTATCTGATTATCTACATATTCATAATAATACTATATGGTCATGAAAAATTAGTATAAGGAATGGGGGTCCATGGAACCCATCATTGAGAATTCTATGTTTTTTTGAAGTAGCATTAATAGTAACATGTTCAACTGTTCTAAATATATGAATATGGTGAGTGGTAGGTAATAATTCTATGTAATTCATTATGTATATTTGATGGAATGGTATCTCAAGTATTGACCACCTATGAAAGGGGACTATTACTTACCCTTTCATAAAGGATTAACCTTATTAGGTTTGATAATTAATTGTCTATGTATAAACTTATTTTGTTAAAGTGGATGTTCATATTGAATTTCATAAACTATAATTACCCTATTGGTTTGAATGTATTTAACACACCTATGCACTATAGAATGTACTATGTGAAATTTATGTATCCAAGGTCATCCCAATAACATATCAATAATACCCATCTAAGGGAGAATAAAAAATATAGTGACCATATGTGCTTTGTCAATTTATAAAGGTAAGTCAATCTCACCAAGAACCTTTTGTGAGGTCTCATTAACTACTCTAACTGATTTAGTCAAAGGATGTAAATAATCATGTGTATAACCCAAGTGTGTAAGTAATGTCATGGTGTGAACATTCTTGCTAGAACCATTATCAATCACAACACTATGTATAGGCTCATGATCAAGGTATGCTCAAATGAATAATGAATAAAGATTTGATTCATTATCCACAATATCACTATAATCAAAAGTAATATAAGGTTTTTGAATCATTTTAGGTGTATGCCACATATAAGTACCAATAACCAATGTGATGGAGGAGGATGTCCATTATATGCCATTTTCACTACTAGTTCCTTATTAGAATGGTCTTTCAAATGGTTGTTAAATATTTTTTGATTATGGTGGTCATCAAGTTGTGAACAAGATTCCTTTGGAGGATCATCAAAATGTAATATTTTGGACATCGATAAGGTCTTGGATCTTATGCTTCAAGGTAAAACATTGATTCATAAAATTCGCTAAGCCTTGGTGATAGTAATAATAAGATTTTGAATTGTATCCTTTAGGTAGATATCAACTCATATCAACCTCTATAGGATGAGGGAGATATATGAGGTGACACTCCATAAGCTTTATAAGTAATAAAGATGGAGACTCAAGTAAGCATGTAAATTATCTCCTTTGTGCATTGGATAGGACAAGTTTATTATCTTATTATGACACCACATTAATCATGGTAGTTGTTTCTTATTTAGGTTATGTGAGTTTTACCTTATATCTTGGTTTGATACTAAACTTGGTATTTGATGTAGTCAGTGTGTTTTATAAATACTTAATTTTGTTCAATGAGATATGTTTCATTTTATGATCATGAAAAATATGGCATAAGTCATATAAATATTTTAAATTTTTAAAAGTAATGGAATCATGTAATGGGGAAAGAAAATTTTGCTTGAAAATGTCTTGAAGCTCTTTATCTACCATGAAATTGGTTATTTTAACCAACATTGTCTTGTACCTTAAGACATATTCATTGATTCCTTGTTTTATTTTTACAACTTGGTCATAAGAAACCTTTTTGGTAATATTTATAGAAAAGTGTTCCAAGATCTGATCTATGGAAGGTTTAAATGTAAATCATAGAACCACCTTAGAGCATAGTATTTGAGATTCCTTGGAAATAGTTTAGTCAAAATTTTATCATTGCAAGAATAATCAAGGTATGATTCATATAAATATTAAATATGTTATTTAGGATCACCCTTTAAAAAATTAAATTTGAACATAGGTGCAAAAAAATTAGATGGAAAGGGGTGAAAATATATCTCAGGTGCAATAGAGCTATGCAACACCTCTTCTGAATCAATAACATAATCTGATTTTAAAGAATTTTGTTCAATTGTTTTAACCATAATTTGTAAAAGTTTTATATTTTAGACAATATATTTCACCTCTTGGTATTTAATACTTGAAGTTTGATTATTCACTAAAGGAGGTTTACCCATAGTTTGAGTGGATATAGGCATTGAAACTAGTAATTGGGTTCAAGTATTGATGTTTCCCATGTAACATGTAGTAATAGTAAGATTTTTTTCATGGAAAAATGGTGTTAACACATATCTCATGGCCCCATTATAAGTATTAAGTGGTGATATGCCCAAGTCAAGGGTTATTGGTATATAATTAGTTCTAGTACCACCTAATGCTTCACCATCATTAGGTGAGGAAGCTTAGTGTTAGGATGCTTACTAATTTCATCCCTTATAACACATAAAAATTCATATATTAATCCCTTATTTTTATCAATATGAGTAACTAATGCTTGTTTATATTCAATTTGAAAACAATTTTTTCGGTAAACATTTTCAATTGCTTATAAATGAAAATTTTAGAATTTGAAATAAAAAAAAGAAAAAAAATAAATGAAATTCTAAGCCAAATTAGGGTTTGCATATAAAGACACAAATGTTAGGTTCAATAAATTTTTAACACTAAATTTATATGGGTAAAGATATTACAAGCTTAATAATATATAAATTAATAAGCACAAGGGTGATAAATAGATCTAAAGCAAATTGATTAATTTGTAAACTCATATAAATAATATTTTGAATTTAAATGCTAAGATATGCTAAAAATAGAAATCACATATATTTTTTGATATTAAAATTAATTATAAACAATAATACTTATTTGGTTTATTGTTGCATGTAAATTTGGTTTAAAACAAGATGGAAGTAGATTGGATCTAGATTCTATATCAATCACCATATTCTAGAAATTTACATTATGTGGTCCTAGAAGTTTATGTCAGAACTGGATGGTTGTAAATTATACTATCTAACTTGGATATAGGTGTCTAGTATGGAATATCAACTAGATCTGGGTGCAACCACCTAGAGCTTTCTAAGTTTTTTTTACTTTTACTATGGTGTGTTCAGATCTTGTACACAAATAATCACCCTTTGTCAAATGATCAAACTCTAGTTTACTCACCCTTAGAGTGGATGTGGAAAAAATGGGTTAGTGGGGACATGGTGTTGAGCTACCAAAATTATCCCTATATTAATGGGAGCTAACTAAAAATACAATACTCTAAAGAGGGCCTCAGAATTATGTATTTATTTCCTATGTGTTGGCTTGTCTATATATCAAGATGCAATGTCTGATAAGAAAGTACATATACTAACCTAATTTATAAATTGATAAATGTGGCTCATGAAATATTCATTTAATATATAAAACTTTTATATGGTTTGTCCCTATTATTTATATTGAAATAGGAAAGAATGAAGAAGCTTTTCTCACTTGAATGTTTTTGGTAGGTCACCTTATGAGTTTCTAGTCTATGTTAGGTGAGGAATGAATAAGGGTTGATCTTATATATATACCAATCTCTTTTGTAAATATCTCACATTAAATCACCTAGGCCAACCATAAATACATGTTAAAACTAAAAATTTGATGACTTTAGGGCACTTGGCACTTAGCATAGACATAGGTGTTTGGCTAGGAGGTATGTGTCTAAGAAGCTAGAAAATGTGTATAGGAATAAAACTTTTAGAGGATGATAATAAGTATGTTTGAAGTATTTTTATAGTATATAACACTTTTTCGTTATAATAAAATATGGTAGAACTAAGATATGATTAATAGGCATAAAAGATAGTGTATGTGATCCTTTTGGTAGCATGATAGGATTTGAACTAAAGGGTACATCCATGAGAATTAATTAAAAACTATAAAGGAATGAGGTGATATATAATTCAAAATTAGTGTATACAATACTCAAAAAACCCCTACAATATAATTTGGGAAAGATGCATATTCAAAATAATCACTATTCAATGGTATAAGAATATTTTGAGGTAAATTCAACATGGATGGTTATCTAGATGGTTTAAGAGCTCTAAGAATATGGAAAATTTAGAATTTGATAACCCAAGGGATGGGTATTTGTCTCATGAAATTTAAATTAGAAGTTACACCTTTATGAGGGTCATGAGAGAACTTGATGGAGTTGTACCTGGTTTAAGCAATGTTTGTATAGAACAACATTACCAGGATATGTTTCTATTCTCCCATGTTCACACTAAGGGGGTAATGCTAGGAAAATCCTTGTTAGTACTCACATGGGTGAGTAATTATATTTTAATGTTAGTATGAAAATAATGTAATATGTGAGTTTTCACAAACAAATCATATAAAAAAATTTGGGTAATATTAGTGAGTGTGTTATGTGAGTTAGATATTATTGATGTTAAAAAAACTCATGTAGATAAAACTTGTGAGAGTTGGAGTAAGAGAGAGATCTAGTATTTGGTGATTTTAAGTGATAAAATTTGACTCCTAATTTTTAGCAAATTAATAAGCTATAAATTATTATATCTCACATATTGGAGATGTCCCTAATGAAATGAATAAAGAATAATATTATTAGTTTTCATTGTGTTTATTTTTTTAAATATAAACCAAAGTTATCAAACTATTAGTCAAAACCTTAACCAATGATTCACTGTAATGGTATAAACAACTTAAGTCTAACTCTATCTCTAACTTGGAAGAATTAGTTAAAGCATCGGCCCAAGAGTTTCAATCCAATGAATTCCCTAAAAAACATTTAGCCAACTTTATCAATTATAAACAATAAAAAAAGTGATACTAATATTTAATTAGAAAACCTTAGCTAACAAAGCTACGCATAAGATGACAAATGGCAACCTATTCAACCCTATTTAATGTTATTTCTTATTTAATAATGAAATGCTAAGAAAAAATAAACTATTCAAATTTTGATTTAGATCTACACAAAATACATATTTAAATATGAAATACAATAATTTATAGAATTTGAAATAAGCTATAAATAATAAATTGACAAATAGATATGAAAACCTAACTCAAACTAAATTTATATTGATTGTGCAGGTTGATTATTGATGGAAATTGACTGAAGAGACTTATGAATTGTGTTATATCCTTAAGTAGAATTTTAAACTGCATTAGTATAAGGTTGTATTAGGAGGACAAGGATGAACTATGGACTTGTCTAATTATTATGGACATGTCCTGACTGAATATGCAATTAGTTTTTTGATTTGGGTGTGTGCCCCTGTCTTTGATAATTTTTTAATTGCCTATGTGTCCCAATTTTTCATGTGCAAGACCTACAATTTCAAAACCCTACCTATTTTACAATAAACTAAATGGATATAAAATAAAAATGGTGGAATATATAAATTATAATAACCAATTTATCCTTATAAAACCTTGTTAATCTAAGTATTCCCTACATATCCCAAAAGTGCCTCAAGCTAATGTAGTTCTCTCTCCTAGGGTGATTATTTAAATCTTCATCTTTTTCATGTGAATGTAAATAGATCAATTAATGTAGTTCTCTCTCCTAAAAAATAGAAAAATATAGTGGTCCTATTGAGAGCATCTTTAGAGGTCTTTGGCCTGATCACATCTAAAGATATGTCAAATATAGCATCCATAACATTATGTGTGATTGAACATCCTAATCTTCATTTGTTTCCCCTCCATCATTAATTCCATTATAATCTACCATTCTATTTCATAAAAAAACCTATAATCCAAATTTTATCCCTATTTACCATCCATGATCACACTTTCCTTTGTAAAGGCTACAAAGATAACTTGTCTTAAAATTTAAAGGAATCAGAATTAATGACCAATGAAGATCACAAAAGTATTCTTGACAACAAAATCTTCAGCGAGTTCTTGATAGAGAAACTATTCAGATGAGGTGTGGGTTGTTAAGGTGTGGAGCCTAAAAGCTTCACATATGAGTGCATCACCAAAGTTGTAGGTTTACACAGTCACTGGCGTCGGTCAGGAGCGATCGATGTCGGTCTGGTGTAGTTGAAGAGATGCCAGCGTCGACAGATGATTGGCTGACGTCGATCACAGGCAAGCAGGTAGGAACTGGCGTCGATTACCTGTGCATCTAGAATGCTATTTCTGAGGATAGAAGCGAGTGTTTGCATGATGAGTTTAAGTCTTAGTCTTAAGTTCGCATTTCTATTATTAGTAAGATTGTTTTTAGAGCCCTTGTTCAAGAGGCTTAATTGTTGGTTGTAAGTGCATGCTCAAGTTTCCTAATTCTATATGTAGAATTAGATCTTCTTAGCTTAGTGTGATTATTGTAGTAGTTCATTGTATGTGAATGTTGAAGAACAGTACAGAGTTGTATCAATCCAGGTTGTTGGAGTTGATTGTACTTGAGAGAGAGAGCTCTTGAGGAATAGAGATCTAGAGAGAGATGTGGAAGAAAGAAGTTTCTTCAATTGTATTCCTTTTGTAAAGAGTTTAATACAAGTTTTCAAGGTGGTTTCTTGTATCTCTTGTTCTTTGCTATTATCTGATTCTAGTTACTTATCTATCTGATTTAATTTCATGGTTTATTGCTTTCATAAGTGTAATCATATTGTTGGTTGATCCCCAACAAGTGGTATCAGAGCCTTGGTTGTAGGTTTAGAGTTTGATATCCAATAATTGGTATCAAAGCTCAAGTTCACTAACAGGTGGTTCAGATCTGTGTAGTGTGTATTGATTACAGGTTGCTCACAGTAGTTTCTACAGGGATTTCTGTTTGAGTGGGAGAAGCAATGGCAGATGAAAGTAAACTGAGAATGGAGAAGTTCAATGGCAAAAACTATCAACATTGGAGAATGCAAATAGAGGACTATCTGTATTAGAAGGATCTATACTTACCATTAGGTGGGATTGCAAAGAAGCCCACAGACATGGAGGATGAAGAATGGGAAGTTCTTGACAGAAAGGCTCTGGGGTCTATAAGACTGAGTTTAGCATCTCCTGTGATATCTAATTTATCATAGGCAAAAACAATGGTAGAGTTGATGACTACTCTAGAAAATTTGTACGAAAAACCCTCAGCTTCTAATAAGGTACATCTTATGAAGCAGCTATTTAATTTGCTTATGTAGGAAGGTGGATTTGTATCTAATCACCTGAATGATTTCCATGGTATTGTAAATCAATTAAGTTCAGTCAAAATTGTATTTGATGATGAAATAAAAGCTCTTTTAATATTATGTTCTTTGCCTGAAAGCTGGCATAGCTTAGTAATGGCAGTTAGCAATACTGCATCTGCATCAAATATTTTAAAAGTAGAGGATGTTGTTAGTGTTATCTTGAATGAAGAAATTCGTAGGAAAAGCACAAAAGAGACATCTGGGAATGCTTTAAGTTTTGAGAGCAGGGGAAGGCAAAAAGAGAAGAGAAAGAAAGGGAGATCAAGATCTAAGTCTAAGGGGAGAGGTAGATCCAAATCCAAAAATGGCAGAAGGCCACAATGCTGGAATTGTGGAAAGATGGGGCACATAAGCAGAGATTGCTGGTCAAAGCCTAAGGAGGACAATCAGCACGAAGGAAAAGAAGAAGCAAAGGTTGCAGGTATTGCACAAGATGCTTTAATATTCTCTTTGTATAATAATATAGAATCTTGGGTGTTTAGAATGAGTTCCCTTGATGTGAAGTAAAATGACTTCATAGTTTGCATATGATTGTTAGAATAAATAAATTATAATTGGAAATAATATTACTCTTTTGCTCAATATGCAATAGAATTTCCAATTGAAGCTAGATGTGTTTGGAAAGGCCTTAATGTGCTTATATATAGTAATATTTTAAATATTTATATTAAATAACCTTGATAAATGTGTGGGAAGGGTAGTATGAAATATTTAAAATTTAAAAATATTATGTTGAGGCATGGGGGACAAGGCTACACTACATCCTTGTCTGCCTAGTGCAGTCTTATCTTAGAAGGGCATAAACTACTAAGATCTCAATGAATGAGTTTGTAAGTAGAATATTAATGTATAAATTATGTTTTAAATAATTTAAATGTAACAACAAATGATGTTAAATATATTTTAAGTTAACATAATGGTGAATAGAATAAGTAGGGCAAAGATGTCAAGATTAAACATTGTCAAGCACTTAATAATTAGATTTGAATGTCTATATTTTCCCACAATTGATCTAGTAATGAAATTAAGTGAAATTATTAAATTATATTCAAACCTAAGTGTGTACATAATTTTTATTTATATGTGAAGATTTATTGTGCAAGATCTCTCAATAGAAAACCTACAACAATTCCATTGAAAGTAGTTACTACCCATATTTGAAATTTCAAAATTTTAATTTTAAAAGATAAAAATAAAATTATACACATAAAGGAGTATGAAATTCAATTTACATGTAACTTTTGGCTATTCTATCCACCTTGGGTCTCTTGACCCCTGATTTGCATAGAGATGGGTCATTTTCTACCAAAACCTATTGAATGTAGTCCTTATAAGCACCTTCATGATAATGTGTCCACCCAAAATAGGTATTATAATACCATTGAGGTTAATTTCACTTTTTTCTTCATTTAAATAGGCCCAACAATCATTTTATGAGGTCAAGAGTTGGTGTTAGTCCTTGTAGGAGGTCATTGTGTTGTTTTCAATGTAAAAATATGTCTCTAAGGTATTTCTAAGGTCTTGTTAACTTCATTATGCCAAATTAAATGTATAAAATAATCCAAATTATTGTATCCAAAATTTACTCTAGACTTATTAATTTTTTTATTACCAATTTTTGTGGTTAGTGATTGGTTTACTTTATGTGTTAAGAAACTAGATTAATAGTATATTGATTATGGACAATGTGTATTAATTTTCATCATGATAGTTAACTAGTAATTATCTATTTGTATTTGTCTATGATACATTTTTATCATGATTATTAATTTTATTCTATTACAATAGATTATTATAATTATGTCATGATTTAGTCTAACTATTGTTCATTTATACTAAGGTGGATGTAGGATGGAGTTCACCTTCCTAACTATGGCTGAGGGAGGGTATAATCAAAGAGGATGGTGAAGATGGAGATGAGTTGGGGATGAGATTATGAGATGGTAACCCTTCACACACTACATAAGATATAATTTTGTTGCTATGTGATAGTTGGTTAATATTAATTTTAGCAGCATACATCATATTACTAGCATATTTTCTTGTTTGGGATGATTGTTTATCTTTTTGTGCATATTTATTTAATATTTTTAAGTGTGATTACAATTATAAGATCATATGATGGTTGAGATGCTTGTATGTTATCTTACTCTATGATTTTTGACTATGTACCATATGAGTCGAATGAGTGTGGCATGTTTTTATTAAGGTAAATTAAAATGTTTGCACTTATTTATGGTAATATCTAATTTGAACATCATAATATCATTATATTCAAAGTAACTAAGATGATGTTTTATAAAATATATTTCATATTAAAAAGGTTTGAAAACATATTTGATTTAGTGTAATTCATAGTGGTAAAAGAAAGGGCTTAAATTATCTTATTGATTACATGGTTTTACTTGGTCTAAGTTTTAGTTAGTGAAGGTTTTGAATATAAAATAAAGTCATATTTCATGTGTAGTGGTTGAAGGTTTATCTTAGATTTTTTTTAAATTTTGATTAAGGCATGCTTATAAAGTCAAAAGTCTTATGAACTATATTCATTTTGCATGGAAATTTCTAGGCAAGTTTAGTTTGGTTAAAGACCATCATATGATTTTTAATGTAATTTTTTCATTGGAATATTTGGGAATATAGGATTTATTTGGGTTGCTTATTATAGAATCTTTGACACATTATGGGAATCACATTGACATTATTTGGTTGCATGGATTGGTCATTATGGTTTTCATGTATTTAACTCCACTGTTGAGATTTTTGAGCAAATGATTATGCCAATGCATGCAAGTTCAAAATTTATGGAGATAAATAAAATCCATGGGTTATGTAGTAGACCACAATGGAAAATAATGGAGAGAAGAGGATGGTGGTGAGATAAATAGAAGAGATAAATGAAATTTGATCTTACTCCATTGGAAAAGTGATGGAGATAGGATCTATTAAAAAATATTTTTCTCATTATAAATACATTATGTGGAAATAATTTATCTACTATTATTGGATTATATTTATTTTTGTGGAGTTATTTTGATATTTGTAAATGTGTGTGTGTGTGTGGGTGGAGTTATACATGGTCAAACCTAAGGATGGGTATGTCCCATCTAGAGGGTTGAGCCTATATAAAATCCTCCTTTCAACATTATCTACGTGTGCATTATGTTATGTTTAATAATGATTAAAAAGAAAACCCAAAAAAACAACTAGGATTTTAAAAAGTTTAAGGATAAAATAGGGGGATCAAACTTATAATAGTTTTTAGTTGTCTTTAAATGTCACTACGTTTAAATTAGATACATTTCACTATATTTTATTTTAGTTATAGATGAGAAGTTTGATGCTTCTTGTTGTTATTAATACTTTGCTAGTATTCAGATGGAGGATTGTTTATTTGAAGTTTTTATGTGGATTAAATTTTTATTATACCCTATTGGATGTTTGTATATAATAATATCTATGTATTAATTTATAGTAATAGGGTTTGATGTTGTAATATACACACAAACACGCATGGTTCATTCATATACAACCTTGAGTATGGGTTCAACCCATCCATTATTGGAAATATGAATGAATCCCCTATTTAAGCTAGTTAGTGGCTGAGAATATTGTGTATGGGAGTGATTATTTTAGTATTAAAATGATTGTGTATATTTCCATATTGGTTCAAGGTTTTTATTTTAGTCAATTCATAGATGTATGGGAATTTGGATAGGATAGATGAGTATACATATTTGATGGTATATATATATGTCTAGACTAGTTTAATATTGAAGGGTTTTTTACTTAAGTAGATTCAATAGAATATGTGGAAAATTTGGGTAGGATTAAATATATTGAGTAATTATTATGATATATATTCAAGATTCAAATATATATTGTTTCAGTTTCTAGTTATTAGGAAGAGCTGAATCAGATATATATTTTGTTATCCTATATTACCTAGTCTTTAGACTATAGATGGATGGGTATTTTGAAAGAAGTTTAAACTAAGCATTTAGTTAAGTGGTTTGAATATTTTAAAAATGTTTCATTTAATGAATTTTGTTAAATTAAACATACTTTTGAATAGTTAAATATTGAGTGTTTCAAATACCTAGAGGATTAATTAGTAATTGTTAATCGAGCCTATAGATATTAGATGGATAATGAATATTTATGATTTTCACTTTGTTTTGAGGAGTTATATCAAAATAATTATGTTATGTTGTTTTAAGATATTAACTTGAATGAAATAATAAAAATATTGTGAGTTCAAGTTGTGTGTGTGTGATATATATGTATGTATTTATATGCCTTACAACTTTCAAGTAGACACACACACACACACACACACACACACACACACACACACACACACACACACACACACACACACACACACACACACACACACACACACACACACACACACACACACACACACACACACACACACACACACACACACACACACACACACACACACACACACACACATTTGAATCTTGTATGTAATTGGAGTGGTTGATCATTATCATATACATTATCTGGTATGATTATGTATATTATCATGTTTCATATTGATCTTATGTGGGATTAAAACCTAAATTTTATTTCTCTTAAATTAAATTTGAAACTTAATTGGAATCAAAACATTGTTTGAAGTGTTGGTAATTAATATATAATTACTTATTAGTAATTTTGTTGGGATTTTTATATAAGAATTTTGAGTTTTTATATGATTTTCATGGGAACAAAATATTTTGTATGTTATGAAAATCTAAACCTATACAAAATTTTGGTTGTAAAATGATCATTAAATTTTGATTGTGAATTAAATATTTACTAATATTTTTTTTATGTTAAATCAAATCAACTATTTAATCAAAGAGGGTTAATTAAATATATGGTAGCTAATTTATGGGATTTATATGCTAATACTGAAGTATAAGAAAGATTATTATGTATTTTTATTCGTGCATGCTATAGCATTCATTATGTAAATCTTTATATGTTTGAAATCTATGGATTTTAACATTATTATGCTTATCTGTTATTATTGACATTAAATAAGTAGTTGTAATGGAACTCACATACATAGTACCATTAATAGGTAGATTAGGGTTGTTCAAATGAGTTATGTGTGTGAATTTGATTGAACTAGAGATCTATAAAAACTATTAAAACTTTGGCTAAAGTAATGTTTATGGTTTTAACATTGTTATTTCACCTCTTTGATTTAATTTGCATGTATTACATGATATCATGTCATAACATATTTATTTATGATATGTTGCATGTGATAGTTATCTTACAACACATGGGTTTCTAGTTGACTTTCTTGATTTTTACACTATCAAAATCTATCCATGTATGAAGGTATGGTCATTCCATTATTTGGAAATTGTGTAAGGGATTAATGGTCCATGGTTGGTGTGGACAAGTGCTTGGATGATACTCTCCCTCCCCTTTTAATAGTCATTTGATAGAGGATTTACTTAGAGTTATTTTTAGATAATTACAAGTTCATAGAGACTCATATGTTTTGTGGAATACTATATAATTGTTATATGTAATTCATATATGTAATATTGTATATTTTTACTATTTGATGGAAATTGTATAACAACAATAATTGATTTTAATATATCTATACTTGTTATACTATTTAATCAACAATGGTTGAATTAATAAATTGGATTATTTTGTACATTATATTATTAAATTTATGAAAGCAAATTAACATATATTATATTGATAATTAGCTAAATTAATCAAACACTTGACCTTTTGGTTATTAATTTAATTTATCTTAAATTATGCATTTAGTTAAATATCATTACTATTGATTTAATTTTGTAATTTAGTTTTTTTTTAAAATATCCTAACTATAGTTAACCCTGAGGGGTTATTACACTATGGTATCAAATCCATGTTCAAACTCTTGGACTTAATGAGTCCACTAAATTATTATTATTCTTATATATTCAAAAATAAGAATGTCAGATCAAAGGAAAACTAGTGAGGTTACATCAAATCCCAATAATGTTAACACTCTAGTTGACCCAAATCAATTTGTTACTAAACAAGTTGTAAAGTTTGATCAAATTCTTGTAGCCATGAATGAGATTAGGGACTGAATAGCTGCCCTTGAATAGGAAGTTAATGTCCATGTTAAGGAGAACAATAAAAATGAACTTGAAAAACATTCTACTAAGCAATAATTTCCTTAGGAACCTAGATCAGAGGAGGCACCTCAATATTTGAGAGCATGTGTTTCTATTGATCTTGCATGTGATATGAAGAAGGTTAATCCACCTAAGTTTTAAGGAACCTTCTAAGAGATGGATCTAAAGCATAGCTAATTGAGATGGCAAAGTACATCAAGATTTAGAATTACTCTAAAGCTAAAAAGTTAGTTTGGGAAGCTTACCAGTTGGATGGTGAAGTAATTACATGGTGAATAAACAATAAATAAAAAATGAACCTTGATTCTACTACCACCACTTGGGAACAGTTCATGACCTTGTTCAAATCATGATGGTTACCAACTCTATTTTAATCAAAGATGATATATTTTTAGAATCTAAAGTAGGGATACCTTTTAGTTAATGAATATAGGGAGAAATTCAATAAGCTCATAAAGTATGTTCCACAGTATTAGGAAGAAAAGAGGTTTTTCATCAAGAATTCATTATGGCATCAAAACCCTAAATTGGATGTGAAGTAGATGTGCATGGACCATCTACTATGGATCAATTCTTCAAAAAAATAGTAAAGTATAAGAAGAAACTAAATTCATTTGCTTGGGTTAGTGATAAATTCCATAAAAATTTTGGAGGTCCTAAAATGACTTTCAAAATTAAGAAATGGAAGAGGAGTGGAAACTCTAAAAACTAGTTCAAGAATCAAAATGCCAAGTTTAGCAATGATTCAAGAAAAAGGAAACTAAGTAATTGTTTCAAAAGAGGTTTCAAGGGAAATTAGCAAATTGATAGGAAAGGACCACCTGGTGTATGCTTCATCTATGGAGGTGATCATTATGTTAGGGAGTGTACTATGGGAAAATTAGATGGTAATAATAAGGGTTATGCTCTATAAAAGGGATTTTTCCATCAAAGAATTCAGGTGGCTATTGATGTTTGATTGAGCATTCACACTTGCTCATGAGTTAAGATTTATTGGGAGTTGGTTAATTAATTATTATGTTTCACATATTTTCACATCTATTTTATGCATGAAAACATTCCACAACAACTAAAATTAATTTCACATAATAAATTATTTACTATGTGAAAAAATTTATTATGCCTATTTATTAGGAACTCTTATTACTTAGCCTCGTTAGGTGGAAGGTAGCTATAGATTGTGTATTATTCCTTGAGTAAATAATGAAGATAGACTTGTGCATAGTTTATTCTCTACATGCATAATATTTTTTTGATGGCTATGTTTTTTTATGGTAATGGTCATGCAGGAGAGATTCAAGATAAATGAGAATCATTCTCATTTATGCTAGGGTATCAAATCAACCTCATGCATACATTACTTAGCTTTCCATCTTTGTTTCAAGCCTTTATACTATTATTTAACAAATTTAGACATGTTATACCACTTGTTTTTGGTGGATCCATACACTTTTTAAAAACTTGTATTTATCTTTTGTGGTTATTGGGAATACAAACTTCTTGGAAAGACTAGATTGGTAGTTTGGGTAGGGTTATTCATTATTTAAGATTTGTTACATCTCCAAATTATAACCTCCTCCCACTGCCAATGTTGTGGATTATCTTGCATCCTACATGCATTAGATTTGTATCTCTCACATTTGACATGGCTTCCATGTGGCAAGTTTGAGTATGATCTAGTTGAGTTGAAGTCAATGGGAAGCTATTCCTAATCCATTTAAATACCCTTGTATTGGTGAATCCTAGCCACTATTTTTGAAAGCTCATTCTATAGATTGGTGAATTGTTTGACAAATATTGGTCAATTTTCCTTGTGGCTTACCACTATCAACTTTAACTTGTGGTGGCATTCATTTCTTAGCTTGGCATTTGGCTTGTTTCTATTGGATGATATAGCATTTGGTTCTTTATTCTCCTACCTTCTTCATTTGGTCTAAATTCACCACAAAGGAAATAATATAGTATAACCAAATTACTATGAAAAACTGTAGTCACCCATGAATAAAAGTATACTCTACATATTCTTTCATTTGTAATTGTTCTTTATAATTTTCATTTGATTTCAAAATCAAGATAACTTACCAAACGCATGCCAAGATATGTGTGTTAGATCCATTGTCCTTTGATAATAGCTAGTGGTTTCCCATTCATCCCCTCATAAACTCTTTTGTTGTCAATGTTAGTCATTATCAAGTTCCATAATCTTTCACATCTCTTGATGCTAAAATGATATAAAAACATCCAAAATAGACCTATGCCATATTTGAGCCTTTTTGTTATAGTTTAACATCTCAAACAATCAACTTTCTAAGGAGGTGATGATTGTTTAACAACTACAACACTCACCAAGCACTATAGTCTATATTTATCTCCTTAGTTTGATCCTCTCTCTAAGCTGCACATATTTTTTGAAGTGGTAGATATGTACATTTTTATTCTTTATACCCATTTTTTTGGCATTGACTCATTCCAAATTGGACAATGATAGACACTTGGTATTAAATTCGGATTGTATTGCATATATGTAATCAACACAGCCTTTCACTGCTTCACTACCAATCCTTGACATAGGCCAATATTTCCACTACTATGGTCTACCACATAGCTTCCATTGACTCCTTTTCCATCAATAAATTTATTGGTGAGGAAATTTCATTCAAAATAAATATGTATTTTTTTTAGTCTGGTCTTATCACTTTTATATCAAAAGTGATTTTTAATATGTGGTAGATATTATTAGTGACATTTTTTTGTTAGATTTTTTATTTCAAGTGGGAAAATTTGTAAGTGTAAAATTATTTAAAATAAGGGCACCTTTGGTCATTATTGGTGTTATTTAATAGTACATTTCCATCTTGTTTGTTAAATATGAAGGGAGAAGTTTGATCTCACAAGCGATGAGACCCCCTCATAAAACACTTCATTTTTTGATGTGATTTGTACTCCTTTCATTTATAGATGCATTTTTTTTGTGATGGACATCCCATTTTAAGTTTACATTGTACCTCTTTGATCCATGTGTTGTATTTGTAGATGCATTTTTGATAGTGATTGACATTCATTCTAGGGTTTTATTTTGTTCTCATTTGGCTATTTTTTGCCACTATTTATTTTTCATGTCTCTGGATATGGATTATCATATGACTAAACCCCTCATTTCATCCAAATACACCACTTGGAAAACCAAAATCATGCTACACTTATAGATGAAGGGATTTTGGAGAGTTGTTATTGGCAATTTTCCATTTTTACATATGAAGATGATATTGTGTGGCTTACCTCCATGCAAAAAGAGGTACTTTTATTCATTCACCTCCATGTTTTGAATTGTTTGAAGTCTCATATTGAGCATGCCACATCACCTAAGGAATCTTGGGACATTATTTATACAGTGTTTGATGAGGTCACTTTACCTCCACATATCCCTCCTTTTCCTTCCTCTCAAAGTGAGGATTATTTTGTTGGTGACTGTGTTTCTCCATCATCTTATCCTAGTTGTGAGGATGTTACTCTTAATGGTAATATATATGAGGATTATTTTTCATCTTAATCTTATCCTATTAGTTCTTGTCCCCTTTTCGTTGTTAGTGAGTACATATTTTTTGAGGATGAGACACTTATTACTAGTGGTCATTTGGATGAGGTCCCTTCACCTCCTCCACCTATAAATGCACATTATAATATAGTGGTTGTTACTCCTATTTTTTAATTTAGTATGACTCTTGATAGTACCCTACCAAGTGTAGATACCTAAATTTGGCCACCAATGACCTCCAACTAGTCTTTTGACCAATTTCCACCCAAAGTGCACAATCTGGCTTAAAAACACTAAAATGTATTAAAAGCTTTGAATATGACATATTCAAATGCTGATTTTGGCTAGATTATTATTAAGTGGGGTAACGTAATTTATGGGCCAACTAATTTTGATTAGATCGGTTTGAGTTAAAATGCCAATTTTGTACTTGGGTGCTTTGGATTGCTCTTTTCTATCATATTTCTTATATGAGATGTGTGCCTTTGTTATTTGGTGTTGGAAACATCCTAAATGGGATAATGGATCCAATGCATCTAACATCAACTTATAATTACAATCAAATTTCAAGCCAATAGCAAGGCATTATGATCAATTTTGAGTAATTTATGCATAAAGTACTTAATCATGCTTAAGAGCTAGTTAAACCAAATTAGAGCCTAATTAATAATTCCATGGAAACTTGTTGAATATTTTTTTAGAAATGATTATTTAATATCTACATCATCAATGACCTTATTTCTTGGGAAGACATACCTAAACCATAAATGCCATAAATATCAGGATTCATACCTCCCATGCCTCATCAAAGCCCTCCATGCCTCTTAATTATTCCTCTATCCCAAATATTAATGAGCCTATTTATCAATTTTAATTAAAAATTGGATTAATCCTTAACCACACATCTCAATATTGAGATGGATGGTTTATATTTATTTTGATCAATCTCAAAAATATATAAATAGTGAGGCCATAAACATCATTTCTAAGCTATTTTGGTGCAAATTTATAATGCAAAAATTATTCCAAAAGATATTACAATTAATGTTACCATGATAAATTGATTCCAATCCAATCCAAGCCAAAGCTATAAGGTGCTAAGGATAAGAGGAGATATCCAAGCCTCCTTTGATGAAGACTTCATGAGCACAAGCTGAGCAAGCCTCTACAATAAGCATTTTTTGGAACATCCAAGGAAGGTAAAAGAAGGTTTTTTTTGCATTTTAGTGTTGTTTTTTATTCATGTTTGTTAACTAAGATCTCCTTAGTGTCTAGGCCTAGCGATGTTATGCTAGTTAGTGTGTTTCTTTCATTTTGTTTTCATTTTGAAACTAACATGATACTAACCATCCTCTCTTGAGTCAAATTCCTAGCTCACATAATGGCATGCCCAGTGAGACCCAACACATCCCACACATGAATAAGATCATTATAAAACTTTAAAATATTCATTTGGATCATTAAAAAATTTGAAATTTTATTTTATAACTTTGTTTTTCTATTTTTCTTTGTCACAAGTTTACATAGTAACCATCATCGATTGAGTAAATTGCCAAAAAACCATCATTAGTCTTCATAACCATCATCGATTAAGTTAGTAAAAATTATGTAAGTCTACATAACCATTATTGGTTAGTAAAACCATCATCTATATACATAAATATCATCATCTCTAGTTAGTATAACCATCAATGGTCACTGTGTTTTTTTTACACAAACTCGAGAGCTCATTTTTCTAAGTTGGTTCTTTCATCTTCAAAAATGATTTTAAACTAAACATCTTGCTAACATTTTTTTTTCAAGTTTTACTTGAAAAATAATCAAAGCATGCTTAAATAGATCCTTTTAAACTTATTTTAGGGTGTTTTAAAATGAATCAAATTTTTCATTTTGGTGCTTAAAGGAAAATCATTTAGGGTGTTATTGCTTAAATCTTGTAGTTAGCTTTCAAATTTATAAATTAAGACCAAGGGGTCAAATAAACACCACCAAATCTTTCATTTGGGCTTAAAATTTAACACACTTATCAATTTTTTTCATTATTTCAATTAACACTTTGTTTTGACAAAATACAAGGATGTTACATGTATACTCTTCCATTTGTCCCCTTTAGGGAACCCTTGGAATCAGAAATGCCATCCTTGTTACAAAAAGCCTAGTTTAAGGCTTAGAAAGAATGTCATATAAATCACTCCCCAAAAACTTTTTAAAGTTTTGGTGACCTTAAAAATGACCCTAAAGTCTTTTTATTAGTCGTTTATTTCATGTAAACTTATCTTGCAAGGGGGAAGTCATTACCTCCCACGAGTTCTTTATGGAAGTTTTGACCTAAGGTTTCACCTCTCAACACTGACTTCATTTGGTTTTATATTAGAGTTGCACATGAGACATATCTACATTTGGACATCACACTACACTAAGCAAATAATAGGATGTAGTGTTTGTAAAAAGGACTAGACCTTTTTACAACTAGCCAATGCCATAATCACCTAATTTTCATGCTTGTCTTTTGCATTTTTTGATGTGAAATTCATTATGAAATTTATTCCCCTAGAAATGTTTGAAAGTTTTCTAGTTTAGTCAACCCCACATTGCCATACCCTTTCTAGGATTTGGATGATTATACTTAGTGTATTTTGTTCATTTTTGCTTGGTATGTTTTGAGACTAAAAATTGTTTATTTATTCATAAGACATGTCAAAAAAATTATTTGAGTTGAGGAGGGTGGTGTTATGCTTCCCAAATCATGTCAAAATATTTTGAGCCTTTTGAGTCTTTGAAACATAACATAGATTACATCATTCGAGCATACTTACACCATTAAGCAGCTCAATTTATTTCAAGACTAGATTACCTTGTATCAAAAACCATTGTTTCAAACCATTTTATGTATACCATTTAGACCTTTGTCTTGTGTTGTCATGTCGTCCAATCTTGTCTAGCTTGTTTGGTCAAATCCTAGTTTTCAACATTGATTTTTCAATTGGCCTTATCAAGTTTAGATTTAAACATTGATTGATTTCTATTTAGGCCTTAATTCATGGGGTTGATACATAGATATTTCTCTTTTGGGTTACATAACTTTGGTTAATCAATTCACCAAATTTGAAAAATATTGATGGTTTATTTGTTCATTGCCTATATTCATCAATGTTTGTGCCTTTATTTTAGAGAACATAGTATTTATTCAATAGCATTTTGCCTCATGCCTTATGCCAATTGATCATGTTTATGTTTGATTATATTTATTGGGTTTATGTCAAAGTTGTTTCCAAACTTGTTAGATTAAATCAAATCACATCATCCTTTGTTTCAAGTCTAGATTTTGATGCCATTTAGACAAAATTCCTAGTATATGCCTATTTTTTTGAGCTTAGATTTTGAATCCATGTTTAGAAAAAAAGACCTAGTAACTCAACTTTTTCCTTTCCTAGTTTAGACCTTGTTTGGAACACTTCGACCTAGACCTTTGACATGTTGGTTTTTATTTAGATGCTTGACATTTTGTGTGTATAAAATTTGACATTAGACATTTGATGTTAGACTATTTTATGCCAAGTATTATCATAAACCATTTTGGAGATACAACTCCATTTTTAGACCATGTTGAAGATACAACTCCACTTTTGACCAAGTTAGACCAAGTTTGAACCATTTGTCCTTTAGACATAGATTTTTTTGGAGTTTGTAGAACTCTAATCCTTTTTGTTTTAGATATTTCATCATTTATGTGTTTATGTATAGTTACACTTATGGTAGAGTCACATACAATCCAACTTAAGATAGAATGGACATACAATTTCCCACTAGGAACCCCTATAGAGAAAGATTTTCTAAGGAGTTCTATTATTCTCCCTACAATACTCGATATGGGGAACATAGTCAAAATCTAGAAAATCCAAATCAAGACCTTGATTAATATGAAGAGGCTTATGAAGAGGAATTTGAAGACCCAACTACTGATAATATTATTTAGGATACGGATCCATACCCTCTTTGAAATAATCAATATATGGAACACAGTCAAGAACCAACTTATGAGCTAACTCATGACTGGGATGATATGGTTTATAAGGAAGAATTAGATGCTTTGGATTATTAGATTAATAAAGTTCCACCACATCATAACATTTCTATTCTAAGACCATAATATCACACAATTCCCATACCAGGACCTCATCCTTTGGCTTGTGTAAGAAATCAAGCTCCATAATGCTCCTTCATCATTCTAGGACCTGGTCCTTTGGCTTGTGAGAGAAATAAAGCCCCAAAATTCCCTATCATTACCATTTCAAGACTTTTTTCTTTGGCTCATGTGATAAATCATGTTCCCCAACACCTTACCATTATCCAACCATAAGTCATTCCTCATCTAGTACCAATCCCATCCAAACCTCAACTATTCTAATCATTCAAAGACCAAGTTGTGTTCAAAACTGGTATTTTCTAACTCATTAGAAACCAAAGCCAAGAAAATCAACCAATCCAAGATGTTTTTTTTGAACCAACCAGTTTTGATAAGCTAGCCTATGGTGAATCACCTATTGATCCTATACTAGTTATTGAGGAGTCTCACACTAATGAGCCAATCTTTATTGAGTCACTTCTTAATGATTATAACTAACTTTGGGAAAATCATTTCCTTGACCATGTTCTTGGTTTTCAAGAGCCTCCTATTGACAAGATAGTCTCTAAAGAGTTATCTCTTGACCTATTTCCCATCCTAGAGGAGTCTTACTCTGATAAACTAGTTTTTATGGAGTCTATTATGCCATCATAGGCTGTTACTTGTTCAATACCAAATATTAGACAAGACATCATTAAAATAGAGTACCCATAAGATGAAAAATTAGAGTTAGATTCATGTTCTAATCTTGGATCAACAACAAATTTAACATAAAAATATAAATCAACATTAGTCTCAACATTGGATTTAGAGTCCTTTGAGTTAGAATTACATTCAAAAGAATAATATGTTCTTGTTTGTTATAACATTGGTTACATATACCTTGCAGATCAATTTGAATAAATTTTTGATCCTTTTATGGTTTTTGAGGATGAGTAATTTAGCTTTGACACAAGTTATCCTAGTTCTTTTATAAGGATTTTGTAGCCTTTCCCAATTATATTAACTTTTCATAGGCTATTACCACCAACTAACATAGCCATATTATTGACATTCCATCTCCCACAAGTGTCAATTAGGATCAATAGAATCACACTTTGTTGAACTGCATCCATGGTGACATAGTAGTTGAAGAACAGCAAGGAGGCCAAGACCACATTCATGTAGTAGAAGAGCACTCTCCTAGTGAAACCTTTTTGGAGACACTAGGGGATAAGCAAAGTTTAAACTCAACATCTTCTAGTGAAACTTTTTTGGAAGCGCTAGAAGATAATCAAAGTTAAAATTCAACATTCTTTAGTGAAACCTTCTCAAAGGCATTATGGAATAATCAATACAACTTCATTGGTGAAAACCTCTATGAGGCACTAATATTTGAGCATAAAAGTTATTCAATTCTTGATGAATATAATATCAAAGATCAAATAAAAATAGATTCCAATCTAAAGCCTAATCAAATGGTAGCTACTCTTAGGCCCAAAAAATAGAAAAATCTGATGGTCCTATCAAGAGAATAATTATTGAACCCCAACACAACCAAAGTTATGTTGAATCTAGCATCAAAAACATTACATGTGACTGAACATCCTGATATTCATTTATTTCCCAACCATTCCACATTCCATTATTATCTACTATTCCATTTCACAATCAAACCTATCATCCATTATTTTTCCTTATTTACCATCTATGGCTACACTTTCCTTTGTAGAGGCTACAAAGATACCTTGTATTAATATTTGAAGGAAACATAATCAATGACCAATGAAGATCACAACAACATTCTTAAAATCTAAATCTACATCCAATTCTTGATAGAGCAATTATTTAGATGAGATGTGTTATATCAATTAACATGATCAAGTATTCTATTTATATCATTTGTTGATTGGGACATGCATCTCCCCATCAGTAAGAACAATAGAATCAAAAACTACACCCAGGCTAAAGACATGTACCATACCATTTCATTATCATGCCATTGCAATTGTTACATATCTTTTTTACATTATCGCATATCCCAACTAATCACCTTCTCACTTGGGGGAAACCCTCTTACCATTTTTTTCAATCTATAAAATACCATCATTATCCTTAGCAAGACCATACCATCCTATCATTCCATTATTGTCTAGACCAAAGCATGTTTTTAGTCATCCTATCCAATCCTATTTTGATCTTGGCTATTTAGGTTCTTCTTACACTTTTTGTGAGGAGATTTCAATCAGGTTTCAACTCTTATCAAATTCATATTTACAATGACATTTGATAAAAATAGTGTGACAGTTGATATGGCAAGATATGTTTCATCCAATCAAGTTTGTTTATGTGAACCTAATTATAATTACCTATGGGAAAATTAGTGTTTCACCAATCTTGCTACTAATTATAACCACCTATGGGTAAATTAGTATCATTGATCTATGCCATTATATACTATTTATAACCACCTATAGGTAAAATAGGGGAACACTTATTTAACATGCATTGCCACATCACCTTGCCATTAATACTTTCATTTGACTAGTCATTTGTCAGTTTTGAGACTTGTTGGGACCTAGTTGATTTTTCTTTACTTTTTATGTGGATGGAATTACTATGACTTGAGGTTATTTTAGGACTATGTGGGTCATGCTCAATTCATGTTGAGGTCACCTTAGTCCCTCTTTCCATATGCTCTCATCATTTTATGAGCAACCTAAGCCAAATGCTCTCACCATTTGTGATTAGGTATCACATCATTCTCTAATGAATTAAGATACCTCAAAATTCTAAAAACATTCATAACATTTCAAAAATCCAAAAATATTTTTCCTATCTAAGCCTAGTCAGTTATCCTTGATCTACCTTACTAGGGCCTTGTCATTGTTAGGATGATTTCTTTTGATTTTGTTTTCAATATTTTTGTTTGTTTGTTTAATTCAATTTCTTTGTTTTTCTTTTTATTTTTTTGTTTGTTCACTTGCATATTTGTTTGATTCTAGCACTATTGCCTAGACTCAGTCTATATTTGTTCATTGGGTGATTCCTTGCACACATTATTCTTGAGTAAATCCATATTCATACACCAACATTATCATCATGGTTTTTATCATTTATTCATTATTTTCAATTATTTATTGGATCAAGAGTTAGTCCTTATGAATATTTTGGGATAGTCTTCATGGTGTTCTATCATGAAGCCTAACATCACATGATACAACAAAAATTAGCTTTAGGAAGGTCTAAAAATAATGGAGCCATAGAATTTTCTCCTTGGAAACTTGGAAAATCCTTCCATCGCACCGTTGATCAAATTAACCCATTAACCATTCTAGTTGTATCATTACTAATAAGGATTAACGTCTCCTCATTGGTAGTCACAACTAAATCATTCACACTGATCAATCTTATTTTTCTATTCATCTATTTCATCAATTTTCACCCACTCATATTTAATTTATATTCTAGGTTATATCCTTGAGTTATGCTTGCTAATCAGCCCTAACTAAGGCACAATCATCTTTAGCCAATTTAGGTCCTCTTAATGATTATAACCACCTATGGGCAAATCATTATTTTGAATTTTATTTCTAATTATAACCACCTTTGGGAAAATTAGTAATCTTTTTAAATCAATACATGAAAGTATTTTCTTATTTAGATTAATCTCAACCATGGGTTAATTTCACCTTTATTCTTATTTATTTTCAAAGGAATACCCATCAACAAATGTGACAACCACTCCCTCAAGGGAGCATCATCATAGGCTTCCCAAAACCATTTAGAGCTTTGTTTTTCAACCATCATCTTCTTTTTGGCATATAGGCCATTTCTCATTCTTTGAGAAGATGTTATTGTGCTTATAACTTGCAACATATTCCCAAATAAGGGCAAACTGTAGACACCTAAATCTGGCCACCAATGACCTCCAACTAGGCTTTTGACCAATTTTTACCCAAAGCAAACAATTTAGCTTAAAAACACTAAAATTCATTAAAAGATTTGAACCTAACATATTCAAGTTCCAATTTTGACCAAAGTATCATTAAGTGGGTCAATGTGATTTATGGGCCAGCTAACTTTGATCAAATCATTTCGAGTCAAAATACCAATTTTGCACTTGGGTACTCTAGATTGTTCTTTTCTATCAAATTTCTTGTACGAGATGTGTGCCTTTGTTATTTGGTATTGGTAACATCCTAAATGGGATAATGGATCCAATGCATCTAAAATTGATTTCTAATTCCAATCCAGTCAAATTTCAAGCCAATAATAAGGCATTCTAATCAATTTTGAGTAATTTGTGCACAAAGTGGTTAATCATGCTTAAGAGCTAGTTAAAACAAATTAGAGCCTAATTAATAATTCCATGGAAAATTGTTGAATATTTATTTTTACAAATGATTATTGAATATCTATATCATTAGGTGACCTCATTTCTTGGGAAGACATCCCTCGACCATAAATGCCACAAATATCAAGATTCATGTCTCCCATGCCTCATCAAAGCCCTCCATACCTCTTAATTGTTCCTCTATCCCAAATATTGATGAACATATTTATCAATTTTAATTATAAAATTAGATTTATCTTTAACCACACATCTCAATCTTGAGATGGATAGTTTAGGTTGATTCTGATCAATCTCAAAAATCTTTAAATAAAGAGGCCATAAACATCATTTCTAAGATATTTTGGTGCAAATTTATAATACATAAATGATTCCAAAATCTATTTCAATTAATGTTACCATGCTAAATTGATTCCAAGCCAAGCTAAGCCAAGCCAAGCCAAAAACACAAGGTGCCAAGGAAAAGAGGAGATAGTCAAGCCTCCTTTGATGAAGACTTCATGAGCACAAGCTAAGTAAGCCACTACAACAAGAATTTTTTGGAGCATCCAAAGAAGGTAAAAGAAGGTTTATTTTGTATTTTATTTGTTGTTTTATTCATGTTTGTTAACTAGGCTCTCCTTACTATGTAGGCCTAGAGATGTTATGCTAATTAGTGTGTTTCCTTCATTTTGAAACTAACAAAATACTAACCATCCTCTCTTGAGTAAAATTCCTAGTTTACACCAAGTCCTAAGTAACCCATTGATCTATGGCCTCTTTCTTAGCACTTCAGGAAGCAAATAAAAACTTTTGATGTAGAATTCTATTATACACTCCCTGATTCATGGAAATGATGTCCTCATATGTTCTCTATAAAAGAAACTAGTTGGTATGTCATCATGTTATGTTACTAGATCTGGTATGCATCCACTTGATGTACTTTTATAGTTTGATTTTCTAGATTCTAAGCAGCCCTTTATTTTTATTGCTTCTCTTATCATAGATGATACTTATGTGTGTACTATTATTATACACTCTACACATCCCAATCTAATGTCACCTATATATATGCTTACTTATTTTGAAAATCATACCACTAGATTTAGCTCCTGCATGTCCATTTCATGGGTCACACTACTAGACTTGTAGGCACTAAGAAGCATTTACAAGCCATTACTTGCCTTATTCATCCTGTTATGTAGATTATTTATCATGTCCTTAGTTATGATGTAGGTAATTCATATTCATTGGGATCTATTGATAGAGCTCCATATTTTGTTCTCTCCACTCTTCATGAGGATTATGAGTTACATATTGGATCTTCTACACCTTCACTCAGGCTTGAGAAACCTGAGATTATAGTGGTTAAACATGATCTACCTGACACTTCTTTAGATGTTACCTCACATTATTATACTATATAATTTTCACCCACACATATGTAGGCATCTACATCCACCATTCATTTTCATTTGTGGTGGATTTTTTATCCTTCTTGGTGGTTTAAGAATCATTCTTGGTGAGGACACTACAAACATCATTCCTCTACTATTTAGCTTTTTTAATTGCACATTACTCCTCTTGCTTGTTGATGATCCTTATTATTTGAGATCCTTGATTAGGCAAATTTGATATTTTTGATCATAAATCTCTAATTACATAGATAATGTATTCCATAGATTTATTTCTTTGTGGAGTTTCTTGCATCACTTGGTGATATTGTTCTAGAATGGGACTTTTATTTGTAGTCACACCGAGATTCATGGAAATTTTTAATTTATGTGTGTGATCCATGATTGAGAAAATTATTCTCCAATTTTATGGCTATTCCATCATCACTATGGATATCATTCTTAAGATATTTCATATCTATATCTGATTGTTGATAGTCTCCTTCAAATGTTTTGGTAGAGCTTGTTCTCCTTCTAGAGCATAGCTAGTCTATTGTAGCTTAGAATCAAAATTTTGATGTATACATAGTGGGATTATCCCACTAATTTAGATGTTTTTTGAGTCACTACACCCATTTTAGCATTATGGGGCTGGGGGGGTAAGGTGTGGACATACTTCTTTAGGTGTTGTGTTCATTTTTAGTACACCACATTTTTATTTTAGAGGTAGTTGATTGAGTACATCTTTTGTTTGATGGGATTCATTACATTAAGTGTACCTACTATATGATTGTGTTTAGATTTTTAAGTCATTATTTTTGGGATGCCTTGAAACATATGTTTTCTTCTTCACTCTCACTATGGTTCTACTAGTTTTTGTGTACCTTACGGTGATACATTTTCATCCTTAGTGACTCTTTTTCCCACTATTTTGAGATCAATGTTTTTATAGAGTTAGCCTCATATAGAGTAACACATCCTATTTGAATTAGTATTTATATTGATTCATCATCCATGTAGTTTGATAAGATGGATTGTTTATCATAAAAACACTTTTTATTTCACTATGATTTATACATAGGTACTGATCAAGCCTAATTGTTAGGACCCATCAGTCTCTTTACTTTCTCTTTTTTTACTCCCTATTTTATGCTTAAAGGAGGGTGTTGGAGTAAACATTCACATTCACTCATGATTTAAGATTTATTGAGAGTTGGTTAATTAATTGTTATGTGTTG
The DNA here is from genome assembly GCA_037957365.1 of Torreya grandis. Classification (NCBI taxonomy): domain Eukaryota; kingdom Viridiplantae; phylum Streptophyta; class Pinopsida; order Cupressales; family Taxaceae; genus Torreya; species Torreya grandis. The sequence goes on along the minus strand of JARHVA010001678.1, from coordinate 3,061,046 downwards.
AATATTTGCACACCTATTTTATGTGTGAAAGCATTCCATAACAACTAAAATTGGTTTCACACAACAAATTATTTATTGTACAAAACAAACTATTATGCCTATTTAATAGGCACTCCTATTTCTTAACCTCATCAGGTGGAAGAGATCTATGGATTGTGTATTATTCCTGGAGTAAATAATTTATATTGACTTGTGCATAGTTTATTCTCTATGTGCATAATGTTTTTCTAATGGCTATGTTTTTCTATGGTAGTGGTCATGCAAGAGAGATCCAGGATAAATGAGAATAATTCTCATTTATTATAGTTGATAAATATTAAGTTGATTTTTATGATTCTCCTAATAATCTATTAGGTAATTTATTTTTTCAATCATTTTCAATTTTGATTAACACTAGAGGTATTGAAAGTTTTATTGTTCCTAATATGATTAACAAGTTGTCCAAAAAAGCTAAAGTTATGGAAAATGCATGGTCGGTTAAATATGGTAATGAATCTAAGGTCAAAGTCAGTAAATTTTTGGTCAAAAATGAGATCAAAATACCTAAATTCACTATGGTAGTAGATCTATTTATATCTCTGTTAGGGTCAGATGACATGATCCTAGGAGTAAATTGGTTAACTCAACATAAATCCAAGGTAGATCGTCTACTTAGAAGGGTTGAATGTATGGATGATATGGGTAATCAAACCCAAATTTAGGGATCAAAGAGGGAGCTTAAGATTAAATATATTTCAGCAATTCAGTTGAAGAAAGAATAGAAAAAAGGGTGTCAAGTATTTATTGTAAAAATAAATGAGATGTAGGAATCAAAAGATCCTTCTATCAGATATTATCCTTTTCTCTAAGGATTTTGAAATTTTTTTTGTAAATAATTATCGAGTTTACCTCTTGAGAGAGAATTTGGTTTCTCAATTGACATTATTCAAAGGTCTGAACCACATTTTAAATCCCCTATCGAAAGGGAAAAACCAAATTAGTGGAGTTGAAGGATCAACTTATAGAGTTATTGTCCAAAGGGTTGATTCAACTAAGTATGTCACCATGGGATGTACCAGTTGTTTTCATTAAGAAGAAGGATAGAACCCTTCACCTATGTATTGATTATAAGATGTTGAATAAGATAATGGTTAAATATAGTTATCATTTACCTCTCATTGATGATTTTTTTGATCAAATTCATGGAGCATTATTTTCTTTGAAGATTAATATTTGAGCAGGATATCATCAATTAAAGATTCACGAGTAAGACATTCTAAACATAACCTTTAAAACTTGTTACAAGAATTAGAGTTCATAGTTCTTCCTTTTGGTCTAACAAATACACCAGTATAATTTGTGAATCTCATGAATGGTGATTTTAGGGATTATCTAGATTATTTTTGTTTGTCTATTTAAATGATATCCTAATTTATTTTCAATTTGAGGTGGGATATTTAGATCATTTGAAGTTAATTCTACAATAATTGAAAAAATATAAACTTTTTGGGAAGCTATCAAAGTGTGCCTTCTTTTAGAAAAAGGTACAATACCTTGGGCACATTATATTTTCAAAAAGAATATTCATGGATCCTTCAAAGATTAAAGTCATTATGGAGTGACCAACACCTAAAAATGTCCATGAAGTTAGGCATTTTATGGGTTTGGGAGGGTATTATATGAAATTTATTCCAAACTTTTCTAATATATCAAATCTTATTACCTCTCTTTAGCATAAAAACTAGAAGTTCATGTAGTCAGTCAAGTGTGAAGAAGCTTTTTAGGAGATGAACCTTGACAAGTGTTAAGAGTCCTAATCCAAACGACTAATTATTAATAATATTTGATACTTTAAGAGATGGTCTTGGAGGATTTATTATGAAATAAGGTTATTTGTTAGCTTATAAGTCTATAAATTTGAATTCATATGAGGTAAACTATGCCCTACATGATCTAGAGTTAGTTACAATAGTTCATGCCTTGTAGGTTTGGAGGCATTATCTATTGGGAAAACTATTTGAACTCAAGGTTGATAATTTGGGGCTCAATTATATCTTCACCCAACCTAAACTAAATGCACATCAAAGGTGATGGTTATAAATCTTGTCAGATTATGATTTTGACATTAACTACATTAAAGGTAAGGAAAATATGGCTATAGATGCCCTTAGTCATTAAAGGTATATAACAAATTTGGCTACTATTAATAGTACCTTTAATAATCAAGTGGTGAAATTATTTTCAAGATATGAATTTTAAGAATGGATAAATTTATCATTAGTTTAAAATACTCAGGATTCTAAGCATGAAGGATTTAGGTTTGAAGATGATGGTTTGTTAAGGTACAAAGGAAAGATTTATGTATTAGATAAAGAGAATTTGAAGAGTGTGGTACTTAAGGAGCTAAAAAAATTTCCTTATTCAAGCCATCTAGGTGTGACTAAGCTCTTATCAAAGCTAAGGCCATTATATTTCTAAAAAGGAGTTAAGAAATATGTAGATGAGTTTGTTTCATGATGTTTAGAATGCCAACAATTTAAGCCTGAGCATGTACATCTTGTTGGGTTGTTACACCTACATATCATACCAAAAAGGAAGTGTTAGGTCATTATTGTGGACTTTGTCTAAGGTTTGATGATGTTTTGGAAATGACATGACATAATTTTAGTGGTTGTTGATAAACACACCAAGGTAGCTCACTTTATTATGAGCAACATTTTAGATGATGCACCTATGCTTACAAAGATATTTGTGAAATAAGTGTATATATTGCATGAGTTTATATAAATATTATTTCACATAGGGACCCTAAAATGACTTATAGATTATGGTTTACTCCCAATTCAACTTTGGGTACTCAGTTAAACTTGAGTATAACATACCATTTAGAAATAAATAGACAAATAAAGAGGATGAATCAGGTGTTAGAATATCTTATAAGAATGTACTACATGTATCAGTAGTTTAGTTGGGAAGAATATCTTTTATATTTTAGTTTGTCTATAACCACTCATACCAATCAGTGCTAAAAACATATTTGTTTGAGGAATTGTATGGAAGAAGGTGTAGAACACCAATAAATTGGGACTAGTTAGAAGATAGGGTAGTCTTTGGTCCATATATGCTTCTTGAAATGGAAGAGTAGGTTAAGTTAATAGGTCAATGGTTATTTAAATCCACTGATACACATAAGAGCTACATTGATCTAAAAAGAACAATAAGGTAGTTTTTTAATTGAAGACAAAGTATTTTTGTAGGTTAAACCACAAAAAAGTTCATTCAAATTTGGAAAATTAGCCAAATTATCTCTTAGATATGTGGGACCCTTTATGTAACAACCCCAATAGTTTTTACAATAATAGAGTGATTTTTTAAATTAATTACACTTATTCATCCATCAGATTTTATCATGATAAACCTAAGTGATATTTTACTAAATGTATTATTTTGTCTAACCCTTTAAGGTTTACATCTAATCCATTTAGCTAATTATCACCATGATAATGATATTACAAATCATGTACAATGTTGAATAAATAATAAATACTACTTTTAATTCATTAAATTAAAAATACCATTTTAGCCATGACTAATATAATATTATATCCACTATTGTAGATATATAAATGATTAAATAGTATAGTTTTCACAATAAACAATGTCTTAGTAAATAATAATATAATGATACAAAGCTCCATCAAGCATGAGTCTCAATAACTAAAGTATATAGCTATATTATTTAGTTTATTACTATTATGAGAAGGGAGAGAATCATCCAAGTGATTTTTCACACTAACCATGGACCATCAATCCCCCACACTAACTCCCAACAAGGAACTATCCCTCTCTTTATAAATGGGTAGATAATGATGGTGTAGGAATCTAAAGTGAAAAACTAGAACCTATGTATTGTAAAATAACTAATACATGATGTATACCATAAATAAATCTATTCTAACATGATATCACACAAACATGTAAACTATATCAAACACGTGAAATGAAAATGTTTAACTATAACCATTACTTTGGCCAAAGTTTTCAAATAGTTAATGATCTCTAAAATCAGTCAATTTCATACACATAATTAAATAAAATTGCACCTCATCTTGCATTTATGGAATTAAATAATCTATTTAAATCCATCCAATACTTATTTAGTTTCATAAATGAAAGATTTGGTTAATTATATAATAATATAAAAACTAATAGATTGAATCCAAATATTCCCTTTGTTAGATATAAAATATGCTAAGTATGGAATATCAAATACATACATTTAGTCCATCAAATATAATTCAATGAATCTAATATCATCTTATTTATTATTATATAATAAACATAATCATAAATAGTCCTCAATATAAACATACCATCTAGGTAAGAATTATATCTAGACTATAAGTTATCCAATATCAATATGTAACTTATAATGTTATTTCATCCACAAAACATAACATTAATCATAGATTATTTATTTTTTCATATTCCACAAAAAAATGAAAATCCAATCATATAAAAAACTTAATATGATATGTATTTAAACACTTTAAATGCTTTATTTCAATGTTTTAATTAAACATTAAATACATAAAAAATCACCCATATTACCCTACTATATACTAATATTCACAAGCATACAAGTTGTATACATCTATATATGGTATATCCGTTCTTATATTTATAACACAATTGAAAAATCATAGGTAAATACCACGTATATATGTATAATATTTAAACTCTTAGATATACACATAAATTTCTATATAGTCACCAACCTAAGAATGTATACGTTATACTCTAAGTAGACAATCCATTATCCATGATCTTAGAGTATCTCATATACTATCATTATGCATTCAAACTAAAATAATTTGTCACAAACCTTTAATATACTGAATAATTCCCAATTTAATCATTTTGACTAAAAATACATAGAATATACATGATTATCAATTAAAACATAGACAAACAATGATTTACCCATTTTAGAATCTCAAAATACATGAATCAATTTAAGTGTAGACCTATTCAAATTTATTGAATATATAATGATCAAAGATTATATACTTAGCCATCAATGTAAAAATATTGAGATTTATGTGGTAACATAATACAGTCCTTGATCATGTATATACTCCTCATACAATATACTATTAAACCAAATACTCAAAACCTACTATAATTTGTATGAGGGTCTCACTCATAATTTAAAAACCAATTTGAGTGTTTATAATACATAGATAAAACAAGATAATCATTCCACTAACAAACTTAGCCTTATCATTTATACAGTTTACCCCAAATTGAAAACAAAACTCCTTTATAATATACATTTCATCTATGTCGATGAGTACATTGTTTCTCTCTTCAGCCTAATTCTTAATAATTGACTTGTAAATATATATACATATGCATCATTCTGAAACACAACCAATGATATATACTTCTACCATAGATATCATTACTAGGTTTCAAACTTCTATATGTTTATGGCTTGGCAAGAATTAAACTAAATTCCATATATATTAAATTATTTATGTTATAGGATTTATTAACAAAGACTAATTATATATCCCATAACACATAATTCATAAATCCATTCAAAACCAATACACAAAAAATTTATTCAAAAATCCCTAACCTTTAGATACATACATACATATATACACACACCTATGTATATAAATTTTTATATACAGTCATAATTATTATAAAAACTTATAATGTACTTACCCAAATTCCAAGTTAGGTATATACAGAGTTGAATCCCTCATATTGAATACAAAATTATATTTATGTTTGAACAATAATTTTTATATCCCTAAAATAGTTTGACATCTAAAACTGACTCTAATACCCTACCTAATCTAGTTATAAATACCCATTAAATGAAATAACCGTACAAGGAATTCATAGGATTTAAAATTTTGAAATAGGTATTAACATAGAGCTTTCATGGTGCTAACTTGAGCATGGTAAAAATCATATAGTTCTAGCCATTCCACTTAGGGTTACTTTGGGTTGGATGTAGGTTTATATGGATGGTCAATCCATCCATAGGGCTCTACATTCAGTCCATATTTTTTTAATTTCAAAATCAACTAAAACTAGTAAACCTTTGACTCATTTCATTTCCAAAATATATCAAACTATCAAATAGGAATTTAAAGTACATCACCAACCTATAAAAGATGATTAAAATGCCAAGGAAAACAAATTTGTAATCTCCTCTTAGCTCAAAATCCCTCGTTCTAATTCTACCTAAAATACTCATGTATGTCATGCCCCCATAGGCCTTTAAGACATTTATTTTATTCTCCTCCATGTCCTTACTCACCACACATATTTATCCTAATTCCTTGATAGATTAATGACTGTAACAATGCATGTCATGAAAAACTCAACTGAACAAACAATCTGCACCATTTTCTCATGCAAACTCCTTCCAAACTCGTATAATGGTTTTGTTAAAATAATTATTAACTTGAGTAAAAATAGATTATAAACCTTAATAATATTGAGTGTTCCATATTTAATAAATAAAATAATCATTATATAATCCTTCAACATATGAATGTTCATTGACCCAAATAAACATAAATGCATTTGACTTTATAAAAGTCATCAAACATTACCATTCCATGTAATGTCAACTAAATTACATGTTCAATAAATAATATTATTAATATGACATAACTGATATAGCATATTATTATTTAAAAGATCATTTAAAATATTAAAAATTCAAACAACATTATATTTTCTAAAGTTAATGGAACAAATCACAAACCTTCCCAATAAGTTATAAAGTCATTGATTAATACTATGACTTCACCTAGTCATATCATTGTTTAATATAATGATCGTATTAAAACCTTAGTCAACACTAAGTTAAACATAATGATGTTTCCTTTAATCATTTAACAATGAAATTACCTATATTGACTTTTATACTTAATCATTATAATAATAAAAATCTTCTATGTATGATATTCATTTAATAACTTGATTAGGGAAAGTATTAGAATCCATATAATACTTAAAGTTATTAATCCAAATAAAGCATATTTTATAAAAACATTAAACTATGTTAAATATAATTTTAAGTCACAAAAATATAGGTAAATATTCATTCAAACAACTAAGCAATAACATCATACAGGATAAGCTACATAAGACTACTAGATTAGTGAAATCAACGAGATCAACAAACAAAAAATAAAATCACCATAGACATATATAATAGAAATCAAAACATACTATAGCTATCTAACTCAAATAATTATCATAAAACATGTTAATCTACTATGACATGTGTGCGGGTTTTAATTTTTCCTCTCTATCATCCCCTAATACCTCTATCTACACCATCCTCTCTGATGATTCCATCCCTTTGTCACACTCTAAGGTATGGATTTATCCTACATCCACCTCACATTCAATGAATTTAGTTAACCTAAAACATAAATATATCCATAATATACTATTATATAAACTAACAAACATGATCATAATGTATATAATATAAAAGTAAAACTAATCTCATTGAAAATAAATCATGTAAATCAAACATCATATAACTGTCCCATAACCAACATATGAAATACAACTTAATCAGATAGTAATAAATCAACTAAAAACCATAAAAATCCATAGATCAAAAGGTTATTAAAATTAGAGATAAATCAAGATGTGACATCCTTGCCCCCTAAATCTGGTCATCATCCCAATGATACTTATTCAAACATAAGTTTTGAATTTAAAACATTATTCAGTAGAAAATAATATAATAGACAACAACAAATCAAGAAAACATATGTGTAAATGGCCTATAAAACTCATCATAGTCCTCCGAAGTGGCACTATCTTCAAAATATTTATCCCACTTGACCTTGAATTTTGACACTTGTCTATTACACAAATTGAGTTTGTGAGTGTCAATTATTCTGATTAGTTATACCATGACCACCCCGTGATCCAGAACCTACAAACCATTCCAATCCAACACGTGTGAAGGATTAACAACATACTTTTTAAGATAAAATACATGGAAGACATTATGAAAAATATCTAGAGTTGGTAGCAATACAAACCATACACTATAGGATTAACCATTTCTAAAACCTTGAAAGGTCTTGCATATCTAAATGAAAGTTTTATTGACTACCCAAAGTTAATCAAGATTTTGTGAGGCTTAACCCATAGAAACACTTTATCACCTACAATTAATTTCCTTTTTATTCTATTTATATCAACATAACTTTTCTATTTATCATTGGCCTCATCCAACCTCTACCTAACTATCTTGACTTGCTCTTCAATTTCCACAAGAATCTCATGTCCAAAGACTAAACTATCATCTAATGTATCCTACCTAGTTGGTGTCATACACCTCCTTCCATATAATGCCACAAACAAATCCATCTTCAATTTAGATTGGTATGAAATATTGTAAGCAAACTCAACTAATATAATTTATTCCTCCCATTTATATTGTTGATCCATGCAATACACACAAAGGAGATCTTCTAAATCTTGGTTAACTCACTCTATCTATCCATCAATTTTTGGGTGATAAGTAGTACTAAAATTTAACTACATACCTAGAGCTAAATTTAGAGTCAACCAAAATCTATAATTCATTCTCAAATCTTGATCTAAAATGATCTTTTCTATAAATCCATGCAATTGGTAAACCTCTTTCATGAATCTCTTTGCAAGCATAGGTGCATCATTTGTCAAGTTGCCTGGTATGAAATGGGATACCTTGGTTAGTTTTTCAAATATAACCAATATCATATCATGTCTATTCTATGATAATGGTAACCTTTAGACAAAGTCCATAATAATCACCTTCCACTTCCACTCTGGTATATCATGTAGATATAACAATCCATCCAGATGCACATGTTCAACTTTCACACATTAACATTCCAAACAATGAGACATCAAATCCATTACATCTCTCTTGATACCTTTCCATAAATAGAGTGGTCTTAGCTCAACCATGAGCTTGGTTACTCCTAGATGTCTTGAATATGGGGCATAGTGTAGTTATTTTCACACCATGCTCATCAAATTTTTTCTATAAAGGCACATACATCCTATCATTATACCTCAAAAAACCATCATTATCTAACTTAAACCCTTTATACCTAGGATTATAATCATTTTATGATAATCCTTTCTTGACCTGATCATAAAATTCATCTCCTAGTGAGAATTTGATTACCTAATCTCTAAAAGTACTCTTGATAGTAGCCACAACTACTATATAGCTTCTACAACTTAGAGCATTAACAACTTTGTTCATTCTCCTTGCCTTGATATAATTAATATCAAAATTTTATTCAAATAAAAAATATAACCATCATCTCTTATGATCATTCAAGTTTGGTTGGGTGAAGATGTAATTGAGTCCCAAGTTGTTAGTTTTGAGTTCAAATGGTTTTCCTAATCGGCAATGCCTCCAAACTTGCAAGGTGTGCATGATTTCCATAATTTATAAATCATGGGGGGAATAATTTACCTCATATGGATTTAGCTTCCTATACTTGTAATCTATAGGTGAGACATTTTGCATAAGAACTCCTCTAAGTCCATCACTTTATGCATCTATGATCATTGAGAATTGAACATTGGGATTGGAAACTCTTAGCACTAGTGCCAAAGTAATCCTCCTTTTCATCTCTTAAAATAAAATCCCACACTTTTATGAATAGATAAAACTCTAATTATTCTACTAAAGAGAGTTAATTGGATTAACTATCTTAGAGAAATTCAAAATGACTACATAATTCTACATCATGTTTACATATCGATTGCAAAAAGCATGAGGGATAGGGTTAGAAAAAACATCAACCCATATATTATATTGAATTGAAAGATAGTGATAGGTATTCATACATACCAAATTGATTGGAAGATACAACATGAAAGTGACATTTTCTTGATGGTAGGTAGTGGATGACTCACTTGGTAGCTACTTTTTGATACAAATGAATGCATGTATAGCATCTTCATCATTATCCTCAATATCTATAAGGCATGGGAGTGTTTTAGATTCTTCCCATATTATAGACCTTACAAATTTGTCATCAGTGGTCAAAATATGTGGAGATATGAGATGAATAATGTCATTCTCAACTTGAACCTCCATTAGCATGACTTTTTCATTCAATCCATTGTGCTCATGAATTCCTACTTTGATAGCCTCTATTGTTGATAGAAGTATTTAAGTACTATCAATTGATTTAGAGGTGAGGCTGAACTAAGGAGAGGGGTCATCAATTTTTAATTCTTCCAACTAATTATCCTCAAGTGGATAACCTCTTTCTTCTTGGTTTACTTCTTCTAATTTTTTCCCTATTGATGATGTAGAGAAAGTCTCATTACCACCATATAAATGTTGACCATATTAGATCAATCCATTAAACACAGGAATAGTAGTAGAGGGAAAGAATGCAACAGGTGCATAATATGCATATTCCTTATCTAATAGATCTAAATCCTCCAATTTTTCTTCTAGATGATCATAAGAGATGTTCATTTGTTTATTTTATGTGGACAAATTCTCATCAATTTACCTTTCAACCATCGAGCTGACATTAATAATTGTTACCTCTTTATATTCAGTTTCATAATCATTATTGATGTATCATTCAAATAATGGATCATGATTATAAGATGGGATGTCCTCAGTGTGCATGATAAACTCTACATTATCAATGCAACTAGATTCATAGACTCTAGATGGTGCATTAGGACATGCAACTTCATAGCTTGGATTATGCATTTCCTCTTGATTATCTCTTAAAATAAATGGTACCTAATTATTAATAACACTTAAAGATACTAAATCATTAAAATTATAAGAAATAGACTACTGATTATACATAGAATTAACTAAGTCATAGGCATTAAATAACCAAGAAAGACTCAAATTTATCACTAAAATGTTTGGATAGATAAAGGATTAGAGCAATGTTTCATTATAAGGTGCATATCAGTCCATGCGATGACTTGTAGTCATGATACCTAAAATATTTTGGGTAGAAATATCCTGAGTCATTAGCTATTGCTCTACATTGATATCCTCTTGATAGATAGATTATAATGGGGTGAGCGTAGAGGGGTTCATCTTAATGAACATAGAAATTAGAGGATCTAAGGATTGGAAATATAACTCAATTTTCATGTCCTCTATTTTCATGAAAGGACCCCTTTTATTATTTTATATTTGATGGAATATAAGGTTGAATACTCTAGTTGGATCATTAGGCCCTTTACAAACTATGGCAAATTGGTAAAACAAGACATAAGGGTTAATGTGCACCCTAAAATGATTAAGGAATAGTCTCTCAAAGATGGCCCATGTTATGATACACCCTTTTTATAGACCAAGGTACCAAGAATAAGTAGTTTGATCTAAAAAATGTGAATATGTGATAGGTCAGATCTTCATGTTGAATTTACTTTCTGATAAGGGCTTCTCTAAAATCCTAGATGTGTTCCTCAATAGTTGAACTACCACCATGGATTTAATTTGAAAAAAAATTATGGGGGTTCTTGGTGAAGTCATGGGAAGGTCTTGGAATGTCCACATGATAAATACATCTTCCTAGCCAAGCTAAATCCATTAGAAGACTCAGATAAAAAGTTTTCTAGTTTAAGAAATTGAAAAACAACTAGGTTAAGCTTTTATAGACATAAGAAAAAATCTAAAATACACTATTTAGGCCCTTCTTCTAGTGGAAATATATTGTGGGTATTTTGATACACTAACTTAGGTAGGGTTTGTTAATCCCTTCTCTCCTAAAATGAGAGGTATGTGAACAAATCTCCCTAATGTCTCAATTACCAGGTCTTGGTATGTAGAGTAACTTAGTCAGCTTATTGTGACCATACCATGTTAAGGGTTTTTGGTGTGTATTTCTTCTAGATCAATATACATTAAAAAATAAAGATCTTATACCTATGGAACCAACCAAATAATCTTGCTATGAATAAACAACCAATTTGAAACGAAAATGACTATTGATTATAAGTTCAACAATGTATAAACAATAATAGACAAAAGAGAATGTAATGAAAGTAAGCATTATATTTATATTAAAACTCAGAAACTAAACTAATCTAAATGAATAGATTGATCAAAAAAAGGAAAAAAAGATAAAGACAGGGAGAAAAAGAAAAAGAACCCACTATCTAATGCCAACTAGCCTAGTTTTATTGAGTAGATGAATCTTTGAGTAACCAATCCTTAGTTGAGCCAGACCTAACACAAATCCAACTAAGGATAGTGAAAGAGTATATGGAATAAATTAATATAGCCAAAGAGGAAAATAGAGTCACCACAAACATGTGTAGACCAAGTTTATCACATGAAAAATCTTTCAAATTAAAGATATTTCTATTAAATATTATTTGAGATTCATCAAATGCTCAGTGAGATTCAAACTTAGCTTCCAAATAGCCTTGACTTAGAAAACTAACCTAGAAAGTAGGTAAATGCATGAAATAAATGATTGATCCACTAATCTAAGTTCTAAGCTAAAAGGAGCCAACTAGGCATAACCTCTAATCCAAAAAGAATATCCTATGCATAACTCTCTTAATCCTAAAAAAGACCATCCCTTATTAATTTAAAGATTTGATCTTATATAGGAATGTAGTATTGAAGGGTTTAAACTCCATTTGGTTTTCCTACTAATGGGGTAGTTATAAACATTCATTATTGGTTCAGGGAATGTGGTTGAGTAGGTATTTTGAAATATCTAACATATTAAAGGTGTGCCTAGAATTGGTGCAATGAAAATGTGCCTCAATTTAATTATACAACTAAAATTAGTTGAATTGTATCATAATTTTGAGTTACTCACATCTATGTGTAATTAATACCACACCTCTTTAAAACTAAAATTCATATTTTTTATTCTATGTTTGGTTTGAATACACATGTAATGCTAATTATTCTCATCTCACTCATGATCTGGAACACCTTCTCAACCACTTTGCCATTTGAACTACATTGTAATTGATTCTAAAAATCAAATCAAATACATAGTCAATTCTTAGCCTCTAAAAATTTTGATAAATAGATGGGCTATTAAATTAAATCTAGTTTTTTATTGGCTATTTAACCAATGTGTCATTTGCTTTAATGATCCACTGCCACATGGATTCTCCTTTAGTTTCCTTCACTACATGATCAATTTTGATTTTATGGGTCCTATTTTTCCACTTGGTATCATGTCTACACAAGTGGGATTTAACATTTCCATTTAATTTAATTATTTCCATGTCTATGTGGAATTTTATCACTATCTCAAGACTTTTGATAGTTTTTATGGGCATATTAGTCATCAAATTTAGACTTATGCTTTTTTGGTTGTCCAGCCAATGTGTCTTTAGCTTTGATGGGTTTCCTACCATGTAACTTATCCTCATTCTTCCATTACTCAATTGAATATTTAAGTGCATGCTAACTACTCTTTTTATTATGAGGTGAGATTTTACCATGCATCACAATATCACTTGCCTGGGCTATTAAAAACTACAAGGCTTGTATGGACCACCCTAGGGCTATGGTGAAATGATATTTCACCACATGATGTCATATTGCTCACCCACTTACCTAGGGATCTAATATAATTTTTGGCCCTCTAGGGATTTCCCTAGGGTTATGGAATAATATGATTTTACCATGTGGCATCATACTTCTCACTTCCTTTGTTAGAGGCTTTGCAATCTATATGAACATATCTAGGATATTAGAGTAGTGGTATGATACAATGTGGTATCATATCATTGAACTACTAGCTGAAAGGCATTGCATTAGTACAAAAATATATGGGATAGTGGAATGGTGGGATTATTCCATGTGGTATCATCTCACTGACCTACCATTCTAGAGCATCAATTATGTCATTACCCCATTGAACAATCTTGAATAAAATTAGCTAAGTATTAAAATACTTTTGAATAGGCCTAATATTACTAAGAGAGTGACATGTGTTGATGGGAAACTTTACAAAATCAATTAAGTCTTTTGAAGATGTGAAAATGTGTCGTTTGGGTATGAACAACTTTTGTAAAATTGGTTAAGTATTTTGAAGATGAAAAAATGTGCCACATGGCTATGAATAACTTTTGTGAAATAAAATAAGTCACAAAAGTCTTCTTGGATAAATTTGGGTCATTGGGAGCCACAAAAAGTTTCATTGAATAAGAAGAGAGTTGGGTTTTGCTTTGTGTACCTATGGACACAATACAAAAAGGTATAGTCAATGAATTTATTCAAAAATCAATGGCTAAGAGAGTTAAATTAAAATGACTAAGTCCAATGTTGAAAATCATTTATTTGGGAATAAATGTTCTAAAAACCTAATCTTCACAAGCTTTACCTTTACAATTATTTTCATGATTTTTTTGGTTGCAACACATTGTATGAACATTGGTCTTCAGAACTTTATTTGAAATGAAAGTTCCAACTAGTCATAAATAATTTTCCTGAAGACTTTTTGTAAAAACCCAAATGCTTGAACACTCTCTGTGAAGTCTTAGGAAATTTTATTTAGAATAAAATCTCTAATTATATCTTTGACATTTTTCTCAAGAGTAAAAGACTTCAATAAATTTTGTGAACATAATTTCTGCACAAAACTTCTAACTATTTCCTTCACACACACAACTTCTAACCACCCATTTGGCAAAAAAATGTAAATGCAAAAAAAAATAGCTAAGCATTTGAATTTGAAAACCAATGTCCACAAGAATTCAAATTAAAACAACTAAGTGCAAAGCCAAAAATGACTAAGTATAGATTAGAAACTCTATACAAGGTTAGCCATTCACTTGATTTCAATCCAATTTCATCCATTTACATTAAAAGTGACTAAGTTAAGAAGTAAATCCTTATAAAAATTTAGTGACTTAGATCAAAATTAAAGCATAAAGGATGAAAATTGTTCATGAAAAGAGGTAGAAAACTCTAGAACAGTTAGATAATTTACATAAACTCAAGGTAAAATAGTCTAAAAGAAAGCTATAAAATGTTTTCAAAACACAAACAAATAAGTAGACTAAGACTTAGTAGACTTATGTTAATTAAGGTATTAAACTTAGTCCTAGATAAAATCTTGGATTAAACTAAAGAAATGAAAATACAATGAAGTAAACCCATCCAATCACTTATAACTAGTCATATAGTATTTTGGCAAGAAGGCTTATTTAAACCAACCACCAAAATTAACTCTTGAAAAATTAATAATCAAGTCTACCACATGTCACTTAGAGAGTGGTGGGATCACCAAGTACTAGGAAAACTAGGTGTGACAAGGAGCTCTTTGTTTTGATAGCTCTGCCTATATGAGTTAGTCATTTAAGTGTAACAATTACACATGGAACTTTATTATTGGGTCAGGGGTCTGACCTATACCTTTTTATAACTCCTTTAGAGCCTCTCAAGGATTTCAAAACTCTAAAATTTCTAGGTATATGGAGACACATGGTGCCTCATTAAATAGGCCTCTCAGGGCTTAGATATATCTAGCACCTCTAGGTGCATAGAGACACATGGAACCTCCTCATTGGTTTGAGCTTCCTAAGGCTTTGAAAATTATAACACCTTTAAGTGTATAGAGAAACATGATACCACTTTATTGGTTTATGCCTCCCAAGGTTATGATATCTCTAACACCTTTGAGTGTATAAAGACACATGGCATGGCCTCATTAGTTTGAACCTACCAGGGCTTTGATAATTAAAATAAAAAAATATTAAGCTTTGAATATATTTAAAACCATGAGTTAATATTCTTTGACATTGGTTTTAATCCAACACTAAATAAATTTCCTTGTCACCTCAAATAACATCTAACACTAAAGCTCTTTATTTTGACCTTGGGTTGAAATTTGTTGATATCTATACATAATAATACTTTAATTTTATTTTCTCTTTATTTTATATTTTCTTGTTTCTTGTTTTTAGAAATTATGCTCCAACAATTTTTAAATTACTTAGTGACTATCATTATGGGCTAATTGGTGATCTATTTTATGGACACCATGGTGTGAAGGGTATTTCCCCAATATTCAAGCCATTATACAACACTAAATATAGAGTTTATTTTCCACCTACCTTGTGATATATTGGAAATACCTAGGGTCCCTTGTTTATACTACAAGAAGCCTCTTTTAGCTATTTTATTTGTGGTGCACCTAAGAGGATCATATCACACAAAGATGTTACTTTCACTGTACCCTCAAAGATGGGATAGTGAGCCACAATCATATATTTGACTATGTAGTTAGTGATAATCTAATAATGATAAATCATATTTGATATCCCACAAAGTCATTCAAATCCTTGCCTAGATCACCCTTTATACCTAATTTTTTTAGTTATATTTTATTCATAATGGGTTTAATGATTTTTTTATCTCATATGTTACATAGGATTAAGAAATTTATTGTTGCATATTATATTCCCTTTCAACGTGTTATTCAATATGTCAAAGGATTAATAATATATAAATCAAATCAAAGGGATAAAACTTTTAATATATAACCTTAAACATTTTTCATTTCTTATTGCTATAGTTTTACATCATCTAATAATTCTCTTGAAATATTACCATCATCAAAAGATAGTTTTTTCACCATTTGGGGGAAATAATTCATAAATATTTCACACAATATTGAAATAAGAGGATTTTGATACAAATAAGAGTATACCTATTATAGACAAAACCAACCAATGTCATATCCTAATCTCATACTTATTGCTAATACTTATTTCTATAATATCCAATCCAAATTACTTCATATAACAACTCAATGTCAAAGATAAAGCTCATTACCTTTTATGCTTCCTCCTCCTCACCCTCAACCTAATCCTATTTTCCAATCTATTCCCATTATTTGTCCAAGGCTCATATTAGATTCCCATGTTCATGTTGTTTAAACTAGAAGAGGATAACCACCTTTACCTTCACAACAACATCTTACTAATAAAAATATTACTCCTCCTCTACCTCCTTTAAGGAAAGTTTATTACCCCAATGGATATGATCTTATTGACCAATTGAATAATAATCCAACCAATATTTCTATTTTCAAACTATTAAAGAAAACACTAACATAAAAGGATATCTTATATGCAATGTTTATAGCTACCACTTTTCTTATGGATACATAACTAGCTTAATTTGATCCTATCATGAATACCTTAAATGATAATGATAATACTATTACTTTTTAAAATTAACCTAAACTTCCCAAGCATATCATTAAGAAAAATCTTCCATTATTCATTCAAATTGAAATACATGGAAAGTTATTCAATTGTGTACTGGTTGAAAATCGCTCTAAGATAGATATTTTCATCTATGACTTCATACATAAACTAGGCTTAAATAAGGATAATATTCAAAAATATAAACAACCTATACATGGATTTAATATCAGTCCAAATTGTTTTTATAACTATCACATTAGATTTACTTTTCGGCCCTAAAATGGTATCTAGTGTTTTTAAAGTCATACATGATTAGTTATAATATAATATCATCTTGGGTTAACATTTGATTCATTCAATTGAAGTTATATCTCATACATTTCATATATGTGTCAAACGTTTTATTAATACACATAAGTATACAATTCTAGTTGATCATTCACCATTTCAATATTGTAAAATGACACAATCATAATCTGATAATGTCTCCATTATACCACACAAGAAACAAATTCTAATGGAACAAATGCATACTTATGAAGTGGGTAACTCAATTAATGTCAATGATACCCCAGACATTTCTCACATTCCTAAGAAAATACAATAACCTATCAAAGAAGCTATGTAAAAATGAAAATTTATATATAAATAGAATAACTATCGAAGAATAAAATCAACAAGTGCTAATTTATACAAAATTAGAACCTCTTCTTGAACTACTATTATTGGTCAATTTAGAAAATTCTTGTAAAATTGAGGACTATTTTAGTTTTGATGATGAGGATACATATGAAATTAAAGATGATCAATTGTGAAAGTTGAATTTTAATCCCATTCATTAGGATGAATACATATCTCATTTCTTATTTACATTTGTTGGATTGGGTGAATATAGATATATTTATTATACAAAAAATAAGGGTGAAACACCATTTCAAATCAAGTGGATGTATAAAATAATTAAAATAACTGAGATATTATATCACAATCATTTGAATCCAACACAGTGATCACATATCCCAATAAAAGGTAAAGAAGTAACATTAAATACTCATAGAGAGCCACATTTAGAGGTACAATCACCAAAGCAAGATCAAAGCATTTTTTAAAAATTATTTATTAATAAATGCATTTCAAATCAAAAGTCAATATTTAAGTTATTCCCAAAAATATCATTACAAAGTAAGAAACACAATAAAATTCTTCATATTTGGAACCTATAATTATTAAACTAGTTATAGATGGAAAAACTACATTAATGTTGTGCTTACTTACTCATAGTAAGCTAACATATGCATTATATCTTTTCTCAAATATCTTGGGTGT
>JARHVA010001678.1:3007500-3037500 GCA_037957365.1 Torreya grandis | reverse complement strand
TTCACATAAGTGTGAAATGTTTGAAACTATTCATAGGTTATAGAGACCTATAAATATTTTATACCTATCTTGAAGCTATTACGATCACTACCAAGTAGGTCTTGAAGCATACTAAAACCAAATTGTATTTGATATTGTAAGGGGTATTCAAGTGCTTGATAATCTAAGAAAATAGCTAAAATTTTTAATTTTTCACTTTACAAACTTGTAACATTAGATAAAAATTGAAACTTTACCATAGGATCCTACATAATGGTTTGTACAAGAGTTGAGGGACTATATATCATCATTTTTTCTCATGAGAGCTCCTAAAGAAGTTTGAAATGATTTTTCTGACCTAAAACACTAAGAAACTATTACAAACTAATGGATTTGAAACACCATATTAAAACCTTGTTGAGGTATCTTATTACCATATAATATACAAGTTTCATCAAAAGTCCTTTCTAAAATCTTGATAGGTTTTTCAGTAACCTTGAGAGATCCCTTAAAACTTAGATAACTCATGCATAATTCTCAAAAGCTTTAGGATTTTTTTATGGACCTAATCATGCTTATAAGACCAACATTTCCATATATAATTGACTTGTAGGCTTTGTAGGTCATGGAAGCTTGTCCTTATTTAGACATGATTTCATCATACTCTAATAACCCTACACTCCTTTTTAGTAAACCTATAGGATTTCATCTTTGATTATGAGAGCTATGATCATAGTTGTAGGATTTAAGGTTATTGGAGAGAATTTTCACTTAAGGTATAGTAATAGGAGGTTCTTTAGGGATATTTTTCCATTCATGAAGGTTATTTCTAACCCCTATGGAATCCCTGTAGGTAGGTTATTTGGATCTTGAAATATTAAAATTCTTAACTACAACCCTATGCCTATACACACTCAAGACTGATTTAGGGACTTAAAAATTTGATTTTTAGTCCTATAGCTATTGAATGCACTTTTATAAATACTTTGGGGTTTTGTTTACTATCTTTATGGTTTTATGTCCTTAAAAACACTTAAAAGTGCAAATACCCAAGCTAGGGTTTTAAAAGGGTTTATGGATTATCTTCCATCTCCTTGGTGAAACAACATGCTCTCTTTCTCCTATATTGTAATAAATAGGATTTAAGGATGCATAAAAACATTATTAAAATTATCCAACCTAATTGGATCCATGCAAAATGAGGGGTGTAAAAACCCTTTGACTAGTTCACCTAAAATTTGCCTATAACTAGTTTTTTTGCACTCTTAATGATTGTTTATAGCTATTTTACCTCTATTTATATTATAAACACCTCTATGTGACACTTAGAGGATTCCTCCATGTCTTCCAACATCTATGATTTTCCATTCAACTATAGATTGAATATGGCATACTCATGAAACTTACCAATAGGTGCTTATAAATACGGTTTCAAATTGGTTTTGCCTTGTTTGGAGGTTGTGAGAATTTTTATATTAATTTAAGGAATGTGAAAGCATGAAGATGATGAGGGGAACCCATTTGAACTCTATCTTGTGATTTAAAACCAATGTTAAAATCTAAAACTCAAAGGAATACTTCTTGAAAACTTACAACTTCTTATCATCCTCCATGTTTGAGAGTTTTTATGCCTTGTGCTACTTGTAAAGATATCAAGAAGGCTTGATACTCCTTGTGGTTGATTTAACAAGAGTTTTAGATTTTGGTTTCATGCATGAAACTTCTACACCTACTATAACTTGTGCATATAATCCTACACATGCAATATCTAGACCTGTAACCTATTGTTCATGGCTTGTCTTCATTAGGATCTTCCTTGAAACCTATTGTTTATTTCATGAATTGACCTAGTCTCCATATAAGGACCTGACCATGACTATGAGACCATAACCTCTTCAAAAATCATGGTGTTTTCTCCATTGTAACTCTAATAAACCTATAAAAATTTATCAAAACTTCATGTTTTAAAGCTTTATGCCTTGAAGAGCTTTAATATCATGAGGAATCCTTGACTTTGGATTTGGATTTGAGAATATCTTTAATAGACTTGAAAAAACAATCCTATCATAATGAAAACTACCATGAACATGTTTAGGTATGGATAATGGTTTATTGATGGTCATGTACACTCTCCTCATGTTGAGATAAATGAATGCCACCAAGGAATAATATGGAGGGAAATAACAAAATTCAACATATTATTTGACCATTTGTATGGATTGGAGAGTTGGTGAAGAGTCATTAACCACCAAAATGAAATATGATAAATTTATAGAACATTTTACCCTCTCAAAATGATTTAATGAGTGAAATAAGACCTCTTGACCCTTTATGAACTCATAAGCACTTTTAGGATCCTTCTAATTTATTTCACATTAGGGATACTTGAATAGGCCTATACAAGGATATCATGATACCAATGAATGACCTAGACTCTTTTTGTATTCATTTACCCTTGAAAATCATTTCATATCTCTAGCTATCAAATAGGATTTCGTTAGGCCAACATGATATGAGGATGACTTATTAGACCTTACAACAAGATATTGCATTAGGTATAAACTTGGATGCTTTTAGACATGGAATAGGGACACACGAGGGTAAACATACTTTAAAGACACATTTTTTCATTTAAAACCAACATAATAGACCTCTTGCAAGAACTTAAATGAACTCTTGACCTCAAAAAATGACTATTAGTCCTAATTTAGTGAAGCAAAAAGTGAAAGTAACCTCAATGTTCTCAACATACCTATTTTTGGGTGGACACATTATCATGAAGGTGATTTCAAGGACTATAATTAGTTTTTTTAAACACAAAATGATCCATCTATACTATAAATTAGGTGTCAAGAGACCCAAGGTGGCTAGAATAGTTAACATTCTAGAAATTTTTGAGTTCTGTTTGACTACCTAAACACCTAGACTAGTTGCCTTAATCATCCATTAGGAATGGAGTCATATAATCCTCTATTAAAATTTATTATAAAGGTACAAACATTGACACAACATGTTGGACTAGCCTTGAAATAACTAAATATTACCTTAAAACACCCAACAAAGAAGTAAAGAACAATAACAGCTATGCAAAAACACTTAGAGGAAAGAGAAAACACTACAATACTTAACAAATGATGTTAAAAAATACTTGTAAAAATGAAAACAACTAACATATTATGTATAAGGTCTAAAAACAACCTAAATAACAATGCTTAAGATGGATCCCATTGACTGGGATGGGCAAATCCTCTCCATTCACTTTTGAAAGATGAAAAGCATTAGCTTTCTTGCAGTTGGTTATGAGGTAAGGACCACTCCATATAACATCAAACTTTGTGTGTTTACTAACCTTTGATCTATCCTCATCCCATTTCAAGACTAGGTCTCCTTTGTTAAAACACCTATCAATAGCTATTTAAGTAGTTTTTGTTCATTCTATTATAAAATAAACTACAAAAAACTTAAATTAAAATACATGGTTTTGAGGATTACCTATGACCTAGAAGATTGTGTGTTGTTGATCTAGTGAATGTGGGAGATCCTTTTTGGCTATGAAGGATTTCTTTTGCACAGGATAAAAATATTAAAAATTGATTAATAGGATATGTTAGTGGGATACTTGGTACTAGACCAGTCCCATGAAGTGGTACACTTCCTAATAAGGATGTCATCCCACTTTATGACACAATTAAGTAGACAAAAATAGTAAATGAAATTAAAATATACATGTAATGATATAAATATGAAATTTAAATAAATTAAATTAATCTACATCTATTCCATGGAGATTTATAAAATGAACATGCCAATAATCTTCAACTGAGTCTTCTTCTACTTGTATGACTTCTAAATGATTTAAAATGGCCTCTATGATGGGGAAATACAATTTCACAAAGTAATAAATTAAAATCAATTTCACTCTGGTTAGCAATGAAAGGCAATGGGATTATAGGCAAATCATGAATGGTGATTATGCCATGCAAAACTCTAGGCAATGTCATCTACAAGTGAAACCTATGGGTCAAGAAATAGATGATTTAAGATTTATGTAGAGGTGTTAGTAGAAATAGGTTTAGATTGTAGGCATAAAAGTGTTTAAATAGAGATCAGTGTCGATCTTATAATATCAATGCTAATTTTGTGAATTGACATTAATTCTTATAATATAGGCAATGTTTTGAAAATAAGGGGATAAGGATTGGTTAGGTGGGATCTAGGATAGATTAGGATGGTCTAATAATAATAAGGGTGAAAAATAGGTATGTAAAATATAAAATAAAAATATGTAATTGATTAAAATAATGTAATGTACTTACTTTCACAATACTCCAAATCTATAGTAATTTTGAGGTTGATGAGCCAATTTATAACCTTTGGATGAATGTTGAGGGGATGACATAGGAGTGTGGATTTATAATAGGTGAGCAATTGTCTGGAAATCATCTTTGAGAAATTCATTTAGTGTTATAGTGAAAATTTTTGGTCCTTTACTCATGGGAGTTTTGTGATTAAATATATTTTGATTTTACTAAATTGATGTCGATCGTGGGGATCAATACCAATTCTAGCCTATTTTTACTAAAGGCTATTGTAATTATTTTAACCATGAATTTAAACTAGTATTTAAGTTGTTAAACATATTTTGTATGGTGAAATATTTTTTAAGGGGTTAAAAAATTTACTTTTATTATGCTTTGGTAGATTTTGATATATTTTAATTACTGGTAAGTCATAAAAAATTAATTACGTAAGTGAAAAATTAATTAGGTAAATTAACTATGTGGGGTAAGATTAAAATATTAATTTGGAAAATTAATTACATGGGGTGAAATAGGGATGGAATAAGAAAGGGGACTTAATACCTACACTAGCACAAATATTATTATGTGAAATCCTAATGCCTTCATTTACCCCTTTTTATTGATCAATTTTTAATAACCTACCCTAAGATAAAAAATAAGAGAGTTATAATGCCCCAATTTTATATGAAGAGGTATCCCCTCTCAAACCAAGAGATAATGAAGGATAATGAGTTAGTGATGGGTTTGAAATGAGGTGGTAATGGATAAGATAGATAAAAAAATTGAGCATCAAAGCTATAAGGGTAGCAAGGAAATAAAATGTTGCACAAACAAGATGCAGGATATCCAATCAAAAATGACCCAAGTCAAACAAGTAATAGATTACTACAACTATTAATAAGTGGGACCAATTGAAATAAATCAAGAGAACAAAGGCTATGATGGGTTAAATAAAGCATCTGGTGTGCTTGGGACATGTGTGCTACTGTTTCTATACGATATTCGCTTTTACATTCAAAGAGAGAAATGAGAAACTAAGAGATAGTCTAGGGTTAGAAGATACCCAGATGAAGTTGTGCGCACCAAAATTAGACGTTGGAAGGTACTCCTCTTTAGCTATGGATGAATGACACCTACAAAGAAAAAGAGACTAAAACATGAAAAATGTTAGATGAGGAGATGGTGGGATGTCAAGCAAAAGCTTGATCCCTGAAGTATGAAGACTTCCTTGAGGGATATCAACCCACTGATTAAAAATAGAATATTTGACAAAAATAGAAATAGTGAAAGATAGGATGAAAGAAATAAAGACAAAAAGCAAAATGCATACCTGATATGCAGCAAATTACTCTGCACAGTCATCGGTGTCGATCTTTGTGCCAGCGTCGATCAAGGAAGGAAGCCAACATCGGTTAAAGTGTCGGCATTGGTAGGGGTAATGACTGGTGTCGATCAGGGCAGTAGTTTTTGGATGGGGTTTGGTCGGGTCTGGATAGGGTTTTAGGATTGCAAAATGGTCTAAAGTTTCATCTGAGGGTTAGGGAGCTGGTTTGAGAGTTAGAGGGATTGTTTGGGGGTTTGTGCAAAAATCTAGGTAGAGTTAGAGACTATATATTCTAGAAAGGCTAGATAGAGGTGATACGAGAGGAAGTCAAATCGGGTCTGTAATCTGAATCTAAATCAAGGTGGTGATATCAATTAAAAACAATAACTAGAGAATAAAATAAAAGCACAGAACAAACACTTACCTGTTACATGTTGAAGATAGAGTAGGAGACATAATTGATGTTGTCAGTGTGTTGTAGAAGTTTGATGTAACAGACCTCCAGTGAGATGACTGAAGCAGAATACATGTACCAGAGAGAGAGAATGAGAGATTTGATTACAGATTGATTGAATGCAAAAATTGGCTAATCATTCTGAAGGTCAAATGAAAGAATGTTTTGAAAGAAGGTCTGATAATTGATTGAGAAACTGATTGGCAACCGAATAATGAATAACAGATAACAGATCATATGTTTGGGTCGAGAACACAGTATTAAGGATAACTAACGTCAGCAAGATTGCTGACATCGGTCGAGTAATGACCGACGTCAGTGATGTCAGCTGAGTAGTGACTGACGTCGATAGATGCAGAATGGGGACAGAGGCTAATTTTAGCTTTTTGCTCATTTTTACATGCTACCAGGGTCAAGGCTCGTGAGAAAATGGTCGACAAGGGTTAGACACAATTTCGGTGTCTACATTTGTCCCTTTTTGTCTTGTTGGTTGTTCTGGATGAACTGCAAGACAAAAATAGGAGTTGGTTGCCCCAGGTATGGGATGAGGTGTTCCCCCCTTAAAGTGGGAGTCGAGGGAAGGGAATCGGAGATCGAGTGTCGATTTGACAGAGAGAAGAGAGGGTCAAGAACGAGTGTGAATGCGGTAAAGGGCAAGATTATACATATACCACACCACATGGTAAGCAGGTCAAATTATCATGGTTAATGGGTCGAGGAGTGCTAGAATCAAAATAACTAGGCCCCAGCATGTAGTTGTAGCTAATTGGGTTATTCGGTCCAAGCTGTAGCTCCAATGGGTCATCATGTTCTAGGTATCCCGGGCTCAGGAAGTGTTCCTAGAAACATGAAAATGTCACAAGTAGTGTGGATCAACTAGCTTGCGATCTTATACTTGTGAAGGTCAAAAATATGGTCTACAGATAATTTTGCTAACCAGTCATGGGGTAGCATACATGCAAAAACAACCAAGGTGAAGTCGTCTTGGAAGTGATCAGGGTCTGAGGAGATAGGCATGATCTCCATGGTCTGATGGTCGATGGACGGAGGCAAAGAAGGTGGCTGAGCTAACCTTAGAACACTGAGTGCTACCTACATAGCCCCTGTGTGAAGGGCCTCAGGCCAATGTAGTTCTCCCAAAGAGGGAGGAAGAGTCAAAGTGGTTGATTGCTTGTGGTCTAGGTTAAGTCATAGGTTAGAAGAGGATAGGGTTTGTCCATCGGGTAGATGAACAAATGAGGGTGGTCGAGCTAACCCCAGAAGATAGTCATGTCATCTGAGTGCTACCTACATAGCCCTAATTGAAAGGGGCCTCAGACAAATGTAGTTCAGGTTAGGAGACAAAGAGGTCGAGAGTTGGTCTTTGTCAGGAGAATAGTCTAGCACGTCCATATGTCTGAGGGAACATGCTTAAAATGATGAAAAGAAGGCAAAGGTTGTTCACCCTTAGCAATTGTCCACATTAAGTGATGGACATATGCTAAAAATGAAGTGAGTCTATTTATGTGTCAGCAAGTAATGGTTTATGCTAAACATAAATTGAGTAGTCAAGAGTTTTCATGTACATTGGTTTCCATAGAAACTAGTGTGAATAGGTTAGGTCAGTGGTTTGAGCTGAGTGTGACAAATGATATAATGTGACAAAAGTGTGAAAAAAGGTAAAAAGCATAATCGCCCTTTCATTGACAAGGACCAGAATGGCAGCATAGATAGGGGTTGTTAGAACTAAGAGCCCCATTCATGCATTATGTCATTGACCAGATGTTGTGTTAGAATGGTAATCGAATCACTTTGACATTAAAGTGAGCTTGAAGTCCCTTGAGCAGGTGTTAGGATAGGAGGAAATAGGGTAACCCATTTTAAGAGCAGAGATAACCTTGCCCCTTTTTATGAGAGACCCTAAGACAACTATAAGTCAAGTCCATGACTCATTTTTTTTTGGCACAGATTGATCAATGTGGGAAGCCTGTATAGAGATGTCATTGTGCTTGGTGGTCAGTTGTGAAGCTAATCAATGCGAGAAGCTTCTAAGATAGTGTTGTTTATTTCCAGATTAGTCATAGCCATCCTTCGAGGGAGTGGTCTAGATTTTTCCTTAATATAAGGGCTTTTGAATAGTTGTCCTTTGAGGGAGCAGTCTATTAGCTACAGCAATGATAGTACAGATGTACTTTGAGGGAGCAGTCTACCTTTTTAATTTGATATTGATATGGTGATCGTGGATATTTGACATCTTGATTTATTTTTGACAGAAATTTGAGTCATGGACAAGACTATGGAAGTTCAAAGGCCCCCTTTTATTAGGACAAAGCATCCGTACTGTATAAAAGGGTTATAGAGGAATTGTTAAGAGGAATAGGGATGAAAGGAATTAGAACTAAGAGGATGGGGATTACTCAAGGGACGAGCTCAAGTTAAATGTCAAGTGAACGAGTACTCGCCTAGTAGTAGAATGGTCGCAGATGCAACGCATTAAGAGGCTCAAGTTCTAGTTGTCCATCAAGAGAGGACAGACAATAAGTCCCTGATCCATACTTGTGTGTGATGATGAAAGGTCTGAGCCAATTAGGGGCAAACTTGCCTCATTTACTTCACTCCATATTAGTCACATGCTGATTCTCTTTGAGGATGAGGTCTCTGATATTGAAATCTATTTCTCACAGATTTTTGTCATAGGCTCGCTTGATGTGATTTTGATAGACATGGAGATGATTAAGGGCAGAAAGATGGCGCTCATCAAGTAAATCAAGTTGAGCTAAGCGATCTTGACAAAAGTCATCACTAGAAAAGATATCATGTAGAGAAATGTGGAGAGATGGGATCTGTACTTTGAGAGGTAGGATAGCCTCTATTCTATACATGAGAGAGAAAGGGGTAGCACCCATAGAGGTTTGGATGCTAGTGCAGTAGGCCCACAAAGCGAAGGGAATGTGAATGTGCCAGTCCCTTCCTATGTCATTGACCACCTTCATGAAAATTTTAGTGAGAATTTTGTTGGAAGCCTCAGCCTGCCCATTTGCTTGTGGGTAGTAAGGCAAAGCGAAACTGAGCTTGATGCCAAATGAGTCACATAGCTTTTGGACAGTTTTGTTTTTGAAGGACTTACCATTGTCGGTGATGATCTTATGAGGGACACCGAAATGATAGATGGTGTGGGTGATGATGAAGTTGATGATCTTGTCAGCTTTTGTGGAGATGAGAGGAATGGCTTCCACCCACTTGGTGAAATATTTAGTGGCTGTGATGATGGATTGCTGATGAAGAGATGAGTGGGGGTTAATCTCATCGATGAGATCTAAATCCCACTGAGAAAAAGGCTAGAAGTCCTAAGCGATTTGTAAGGCGTGGCTGGGGAGATGAAACAAGTTAGAGTGCTGCTGACACTTGATGCAATGCCAGACATAGTTGTTATAGTCTTGATGAAGGGTAGGCCAATAATAGCCCAGATGAAGGATGCACTTGGCAACTGAATTCCCACTGAAATGTCTGCCACAAATCCCATTGTGGACTTGCTTAATGGCCTGAGATGCTTCAGTGGAGGTGAGACAACAAAGAAGGAGGCCATCAAAGCCTCACTTATAGAGAAGACCCCCTAGCATGGTATAGTGAGCGGTACGCTTGATAAAAGCTCACCACACATTGCTAGAGAGGTTGGGAGGAATGACAGAAAAAGATAAGAAGTCCACAAGTTGCTTATACCAATCATCTCGTGGGCTAGAGTCTATAGTGTTGACATGATTAATGTTAGGAGAGATATAAGAAGGCAATGGCACACAATGCACCATGACAAAAAGTCTAGATGCAAATGAGGAAGATGGGATATGTGAAGTGAGAGAAGCCATGGTGTCAGCAAACTTATTCATGGATCGAGGAACAGTCTGCAAGAGGTAATGGTCAAAAGATGCAAGGAGAATGTCAATACGATTTTTGTACCTTTGCAAAATTTCATTTTTATAGAGGTATGAACCATTGACCTGATTGACGATGAGTTATGAGTCACTGAAGATGTTGATGGACTTAATGCTGAGAGAGAGGGCGGTCTGAAGCCCCAAAATTAAGGCCTCATACTCAGCCATATTATTGGTATAATCAAAGTTGAGCTTAAAAGATAGAGGCATGGGCTCCCCTTCGAGTGGGATGAGAATGACCCCAGCACCCCCATCGAGTTGACATTTGGAGCCATCAAAGAACATGGTCATCTGATAGACAGTGTCATCGGTGGAAAGTGCAGCTATAGATTTGTTAGGAAACTCACACTGTGGAGGTTGATTGTTAGGAAGAGGGGCATCTGCCAGTTGGTCAGTGATAGTTTGCCCCTTGATAGATTTATGCTGTATGAATTCAAGGTCAAACTCAGTAAGCAACATGAGCCATCGAGCCATACGTTGATTTTGATATGGCTTGGAGTGCATATACTTGAGAGGGTCGGTGTGAGTGATGACAAAGGTCTTGTGGTTAAGAAGATAATGGCAGAGCTTGGTAGCGGCAAAGACTAATGCCAAACAAAGTTTCTTAGTATGGGTGTATCAAGTTTCATAATTGACCAGTGTTTGACTAATATAATAGACTAATTGTTCATGGTGATGCTCATCTCGATGCACGATCATGGCACCTAACGAATGATTAGTGGTTGAGATATAAAGATAGAAGGGTTGGTCATCTTTAGGTGGAATGAGGACTGGTGGAGAGACCAGATAGCATTTAAGGGCTTCAAAATCCTCTTGACAGTCCTTATCCCATGTAAGGGAGACATCCTTCTTAAGGAGATGATGAAAAGGTTGGCAGTGGTCAAAAAGATGCAAGATGAAATGGCAAATGGATTGGAGCTTCCCTTGCAAACTACAAAGCTATTTGAGATTGGTCGGGGGTGGCATTTTGAGGATAGCGTGAATCTTGGTGGGATCTATCTCGATGCCACAGAAAGAAATGATGAAGCCGAGAAGCTTACCAGAGAGGACCCCAAAGACACATTTCTTGAGGTTAAGGTGAACATTGTATTGAAGAAGACGAGAGAAGATGATCTTGAGAATGGTCAGATGGTCACGGTGAAGCTTGGACTTGCCTAGTAGGTCATCCACATAGTCCTCCATGATTTTGTGGAAGAGATTGTGGAAAATGTAGGTCATGGCATGCTGATAACTGGTGCCTACATTCTTCAAACTAAAAGGCATGACTTGATAGCAGAAAGTCCCCCATGGGGTAATGAAAGTGGTCTTGTGCTGATCTTCTAGAGCAATCAAGATTTGATTATATCCTGAAAACCCATCCATGAGAGATAGCATCTCATGGCTAGCCATGAGATCAACAAGCTGGTCAATGTTAGGAAGAGGAAAGTCATCTTTGGGATAGGCTAAGTTAAGGTCACAATAGTCCATGCAGATCTGGATCCCCCCAGTCACCTTGGTGACTAGGACGATGTTAGAGACCCACTACGGATAATCAATGGGCTGGATGAAGGAGACAAAAAGGAGGTGTTGAAGCTCCTCTTTGACAAAGAGGGCAATGTGAGGATGCATCTTTTGAAGCTTTTGCCTAATAGGCTTAGCCTCTGGTTTAGTGACAATGTTATGGGTAGCGATGGTGGGGTCGATGCCAGGCATGTCACTGTAAGTCCATGCAAAGGCCTTACTATGGTCAAAGAGGAACTGGGTATAGTCAAGCTGCTCCTGAGCGTCTAAAGATTGGCCAATCTTTAAGACATAAGGAACATCAGAAGAAGGAAGGTTGATTCAATGGTTGATTCATTTAACATAACTTGGGTCTCAGAAGGGAGGGAGCGCTGGATAAAAGAGTCATCGGTGCCCATGTAAGAAAGAATGGCATCGTCATCAACGCAGTGGACAGTGTGAATGGTCGTTAACTCATCTTCTATCATGCTAGGAAAAATGAGAGGGAGAGACTTGGACACCCCATTGAGCTGATAAGTTAAGGGTTCTAAGTGGATGGTGTTTATGTAAAAAAAAACTAGGAGGAATGGAAACCATCGACTCCGTAGGTGAAGGAGAAAGAATGGGCGAGCGTGGAGGAGATTGGTCAATGGTTGGTTTGGGATAAAGGTCTGTAGGGTCTTGAGTGGGTTTGTGATATCCTAGGCCATATCATTTCTTGGCATCATCATCATTGAGCAACTCAATAGGCTGATGAGAGCCCTGCTCATAGCGTTCAAAACCAAAACCCTTCCATGCACACCTATAAAGGTAAGTGTGTGCAAAGGTGGGGTTGCCAAGAAATGAGAAGTCTGATGTGAAAGGTTGAGGTGAAGAAAGAGGATTGCCATCATTAGGAGCTTGATTAAGCCCCCCATAGACAAGGTTGGTTTAGAGCTGAGGAGGACCATAAGGCACGATCATCCCAATCTGATGGTCATAACTAGGGCTGTGATGAAGGCGTCCATACTCTTGTGGAGTTTGGAACATGTCTAAGGCCAGCAAGTGATACTCCCCTAATGAAATTCTTTGGAAGATGTCTTCTATGGGGTCTGTGGTCATCGCTTAAAGGGGAGGTGTGAGGGCGACTGCCTGTTGCAAATTGGTCGAAGCTTCTGCGGATGGAGGCGGTGCCGAGATTAATGGCTTGATAGGAATGAGGACGTCATTTAGATGGTAGGTGGTGTTACAAGTTTTAAAGGGTGAAGGGTCAGCGAGAATGGTGTGGACTTGCCCATCGTGATCAAATTTCACACAATGGTGCAGGGTGGAGGGGACACAGGCCATGGCATGGATCCAGGGTCAGCCCAGCAACATGTTGTATTGAAACTCTCCTTTGATGATATAGAAGAGCTCCAAGACTATGCGTGGACCAATGCAGATGTGAAGGATGACTGTACCAATGGTCATGGTAGTGGTGTCATTAAAGGAGTGCAATATTGTGTCAGTTTTGGAGACGCAATTCTTGGGAAGAGCCAACTGATCAAAGGCATGGGTGGAGATAATGTTGATGTTGGTGCCTCCATCGATCATAATGCATTTAATGCATGTCTAATCAACATAGGTAGTGATGAAGAGGGTGGCATCCTGATCTTCCGTGTTGGATGTGGGAATCTCAAAATCACTG
The DNA here is from genome assembly GCA_037957365.1 of Torreya grandis. NCBI lineage: Eukaryota > Viridiplantae > Streptophyta > Pinopsida > Cupressales > Taxaceae > Torreya > Torreya grandis. The sequence goes on along the minus strand of JARHVA010001678.1, from coordinate 3,024,389 downwards.
AATGTGATGGAGGCAACAGGGGCTAAAGAGTGGACAAGGTTAGCAAGTGGTTGGGGGTCCTCGAGTTAGACCTCCACTCCCTGTAGGGCTCTGATGAGGGCTTGATGATGTTGAGGCAAGGTTTGGATGAGGTCATAGAGAGACATCTTCACAGGCGTCTGGTGAAGCTGTTTCAACATGGAGTCATGGATTGGTCTGGAAGAAGAAGAAGAAGAAGAGGAGGGTTGAGACGCGCCAAGGATAGAAATTTTAGGCTTTGGTGCTAGAAGTGGATTGATGAAAGGGTAGGTCCAAGGAATGGTGGATTTTTCTTTTGCTTTGTCCTTTTGTGACCTAGTGGTTATGTGAATGGCATTGATTTCAAAGATAGGAGGTGAAGGAGATAAAGGGGTCGTAACCTATTAATGAGATGTTGATGGGTTTGAAGAGGTTGGAGGGTTATGAGAAAGTGTCAGGGGTTGGTCGAGAGTGTCCTCAAAGAGAAGAGTGTCTTTCTCTAGATAGCGGCGAATGATGGCCTTGAGGGCACAACAAGTATCGGTATCGTGTCCTAGCGTACGATGGTATAAGTAAATCTTCTTGTCATCGAACTAGGAGGCCTTAGACCCGAGGGGTTGGAAAGGCCTGATGGGTGGAAGGGTTATGCTGGAAGTTTGCAAAAGTTGGTGTAATATCAGAGAGTATGAGCCCACTAAGGGGTCTGTGCTTGGTGATGTGTGCGATACTGGTGACTTTTGCTCAGGCAGAGTCAGAGGAGGCTTCCATACCACCTTTTGGGTTGACGGTGTGGTGATAGGTGGAGATGGCACTTTGTTCATGGGAGGTACCACCTTTTTGAGAGAGGGTAGACTAAAGGTAGGAAAAGGAAGCAAAGGAGGCAACTAGTTTTGATTAAAGGTCAGAGTGTGAAGGACTCTAGTTAGGGTTGAAGGATGGGGGCCAAAAATGGAGGGCAATGGTGATGGAGGAGGAGGTGTTCACCTCTATGGTTTAGTAGTCTTCTATGACTTGGGTTGAAGACTACTATTGGTCGAGGTCTGGTCTAGGTCCACCTTCACTTGCAGATGAGTGAGGGTAGAGATAGGGTGAATGCCAAGTGACTTGATAGGTTTAGATGGGGTAGATGCGGGTTTTGGTTTTGATGGGGTCGGTTGAGGTTTAGAAATGGGAGTCTAGTTTTTGTTAAGGGTCTTGGGAGATTTTGCCATGGGAGGATTGGCTACATGAGATGAGAGGGCATAGGCATGCTGAAGAGCTTTGAGACACTCCCACAATACCTGATGTTCCACTTTCCTTGAAGGGAGAAGTTTGATTTTCTCCACTAGTCAGGAAAATGGCTAAGAAGATGTTGAATGGGGTTTGGGTTCTTGAGAAGATGTTGATGGTTGTGGGACCGAAGGTGTGGTAGTCTCGGTCCCAAGGCATGATGAAGTCATGATAGGTTCATCCTTGGTTGGAGACGAAGGAGAGGTAGGTTCTTCCCTGGGTGGAGAAGAAACTAGAGAATGAGGCTCCTCAAGCGGGTAAAGGGCAGGGATGATTGTGCCCTCCACTTGTGGTCGAGGAGTAGGAACGGTTGGGTCCTCCATGGGCAGCAAGAAGGAGGATGGTGAAATCGGTGGTGCTGGTAAGGTTGAGGCATCCTCCAAGATGAGAGAGGTTGACAGAGAACTAACTGGAGAAAGAGGTTTGTCCACATGTGATGGATTGATGGATGAACTCACCTCTTGAGGTTGGTTGGAAATGAAGGGCGAGACCGTATTGACTGTTTGAATGTTGTGTTCATGAGTGTCGTCAATCAAGGTTTGGACATTGTTTTGAGTTGGTGGATGATTGGGGAATGGTTGCTTAAAGATGTCAATACCCTGATTAGGTGGTGCATTGGGATTGTCTAGGATGAGGTCACCCTTTTCAAGCATATCTTGGATTATGTTTTTAAGGGTTTTGCAATTTCCTATGTCATGTCCCTTAACACGGTGGTAGTTGCAGAAGTCATTTTCCCTATACCACGCAGGGATGGCGTGTGAGGGATCAAATTGTGGAGGTGGTCAGATCTGGGGGAGATTAAGGACCCCCTGTTTGACAAGTTTTTCTAGCACTAACGCATATGATTTTTTGAGTGGAGTATACTGTCATTGTACGTATCTCTGCTGAAATTGGCAGGTGGCACTCTGGGACATGGATGGCTCAGGCTGGTTAGTTAAAGGGGAAGAGGGGGAAGATCTAACAACCATAGTGTTTGCTAAAGATTTAGATTTAGGATTAGATGAGGAAGGCTTAGAAGAGGGGTCATTAGTCTTGGAGTTGGGATTCTTGCTCTGTAACTTGACTTTATTCTCCTTGATGGCACGTAACTCAAGTTTGTGGGCCATCGTGAAGGCTTCGTCAAAAATGTAGAAGGTCTGAACCCTTAAGGTGGAAGAAATATGTTTGGCACAGGCTTGGGAGAAAAGTTCAATAAGTTCAGGTTAGGGTAAAGAAAAGGAGAGTTGATTGATGAGGCCCCTCCATCGAGCAACAAAATCAGTAATGGATTCATCCTTGAATTGGTGGATAGAATAGAGGTCTGTGATTGAGACCTTCTTGGTGATGTTGATAAAGAAATGATCAAGGAAGAGTTGGGCTAGCTGAGTGAATGTGAAGAGGGAATGGTTGGCAAGGGAGTTGTACCAGTCAAGCGTAGCACCTAAGAGAGACATAGGAAACATGCATAAAAGTAATGCATCATCGTGGGCGATAAGGTAACAAGCATGTTTGAATGCTCGTAAGTGTTGTTGTGGGTCTTCCTTGCTTTGAAAATGAGAAAACTTAGGAAGTTCCCACTGGCTGGGATATGGCCTGATCGAGACAGAAGGATGAATGGGCTCATTGCAAATTTGTTTGTATGAGAGAGTATTGCGTGAGCTAGAAACAGAGGTCTCTAGGCTAGACATCTTGTCCATCAGCATTTTGATGATATCTACTGACGGATCGGTAGGTGGAGCGCCCCCTAGATTGTAAGGCACTTGAAAGAGGTTAGAAGAGGCATACGACGTATTCGATTGTATTAGTAAGGGCACAACGTATAAATGACTAGTCGTAGGGATAAAAGAGGAGACTAAGGATGGTTGGGTAGAAGGCATGGCTAGGCTCGATGTTGCCATGGGAGGTTGGTTAGTAGTAACATGGGCCAATAGATAGGTAGCCACCCTAGTGTTGATAGGAGCAAGGGTAGGTGGAATAGAGACGACTAGATTCTGAAAGGGGGTAGAGAGTGGTTGAGTGGGCTGAGGTTGATAGGGGGCTGAAACCCTGGTGGAAGTGGGCCCAAAGATGGAGGAAGAGGCCACACATGGATGGTTGGTCAAAGGCTGGTCATTGGTCGAGGCAATAGCCTGGGTGTCTAAAGGTTGAACTATGGACATTGTTGATATGGCTACAGTCTCAAGAAGAGAGGTCGGCATTCTGTAAATTAGATTGCCTAAGGAGTCTCGTGTTTGGCTATTCGCGAGATAGTGCTGCAAGGCTTTGACGTTGAGGTCCAACAATCATGCAAAATCTTGGTCCCCTTCTAGGAAAATAGGAGTCTGGGTTGGGGATGGTCTAGTAGGAGTTCTTTCAGTCTCTGAGTGGAACTCCATTATAGGACTGGTTATGGACGGGGTAGATGGAAGCGGGTGATGCCTCGCATGATCGACTAAAGCCTTGGCTTGGCTACAAGTCAGAACCATTCAAGGCAAGAAAGAATGTCCTCACAAGCTCAAACAAGCAGATAAGAATAGAAAAGATGAAGAACACAAGCAGATCCTAAAGAAAAGCCTAGGAGTAAATTATTAGGATTATAGTGGCTTATGCCTTAGAATATGTGTAAAGGAAGATTGGCTTTTGAGTCAGGTCCTAGAAGAAGTAGTCTATGGATGGATTTGGGTTAGTTATGGTGCTCAAAAGTCTGTGTTAGGTTCCATACTTGGCCTGGTGCTAAGGAGCAAGCTCCCCTCACTTCACAAATCTAGTGATAAGCTGGTCTTGCTTAGCCAAAATATACTTCCCCTAGAGATTAGACTCTGCCAGAGAACAGAGTGGGCTTTCCTCTTGGTGATGAAATCCAAGTAAGATCGTCGGGATGGGTAAGGTATCCACTAGGTGATGAAATCCCAGTCGGGCCTTGTCTCAGGTAAGGTAAGATGTTTGTTTTGTGCAAGTGGTTTGGTCATGTAACATAAAGTGGACTAGATTAATTCATGATGCGGTTATTAATTACTAGGTGTGGTCTAAGAAATGCAAGCAAGCAGAAGTTAAATGCAATGTTTTTTAAGCCCAAGTCGAAATGTGAAGTTGGAATGAAAACAAGTTGAGAAAGGGTTGAAGAATATGATTTTTGGCTAGTCTAGAAGTGCAAGAAAAGAAAGAAAAGTTCTTTTTAGTCTTGTTGATGGTGTCATTTAGAAGAGACGAAAGAGGTGAAAAGGGAGAAACCTAATGCATCTATATGAAAAGAAAGAAAGAAAGAACCCAAGGAAGGCCCTAGAGTCCACCAGGCATGCCAAAATGTTTCTATACGATATTCACTTTTACATTCAAAGAGAGAAATGAGAAACTAAGAGATAGTCTAGGGTTAGAATATACCTGGATGAAGTCGTGCACATTAGAATCAGACGTTGGAAGGTACTCCTCTTTGGCTGTGGAAGAATGACACCTGCAAAGAAAAAGAGACTAAAACACGAAAAATGTTAGATGAGGAGATGGTGGGCTATCAAGTAAAAGCTTGATCCCTGAAGTACAAAGACTTCCTTGAGGGATATCAACCCACTAATTAAAAATAGAATATTTGATAGAAACATAAATAGTGAAAGACAGGATGAAAGAAATAAAAGATGAAAAGCAAAATGCATACCTGATATGCAGCAAATTGCTCTGCACAGTCACCGGTGTCGGTCTTTGTGCCAGCGTCAATCAAGGAAGGGAGCCGACGTCGGTTAAAGTGTCGGCATCGGTAGGGGTAATGACTAGTGTCGATCGGGGTAGCAGTTTTTGGACAGGGTTTGGTCGGGTCTGGACAGGGTTTTAGGATTGCAAAATGGTCTAAAGTTTTGCTGAGGGTTAGGGAGCTGGTTTGAGAGTCAGAGGGATTGTTTGGGGGTTTGTGCAAAAATCTGGGCAGAGTTAGAGACTGTATATTCTGGAAAGGTTGGATAGAGGTGATACGAGAGGAAGTCAAATCAGGTCTGTAATCTAAATCTAAATCAGGGTGGTGATATCAATTAAAAATAATAACCAGAGAATAAAATAAAAGTACAGAACAAACACTTACTTCTTACATGCTAAAGATAGAGTAAGAGACATAATTGATGTTGTCAGTGTGTTGCAGAAGTTTGATGTAGCAAACCTCTAGTGAGATGACTGAAGTAGAATACCTGTATCAGAGAGAGAGAATATAAGAGATTTGATTATAGATTGATTGAATGCAAAAATTGGTTGATCGTTCTGAAGGTCGAATGAAATAATGTTTTGAAAGAAGGTCTGATAACCAATCAAGAAATTGATTGGCAACTGAATAATGAATAATAGTTAACGGATCCTGTGTTTGGGTCGAGAACACAGTATTAAGGATAATCGACGTCAGTAGGATCACTGATGTCAGTTGAGTAGTGACCGACGTCGGCGATGTTGGCCGAGTAGTGACCGATGTCGGTAGATGCAGAATGGAGACAGAGGCTAATTTTAGCTTTTTGCTCATTTTTACATCCTGCCAGGGTCAAGGCTCGTGGGAAAATGGTCGACAGGGGTTAGACACAATTTCAGTGTTTACAGCTACCTATAGATAGTTATTCTCAATATGAGATACACTCTCAAGATCCATAGGGGATATTATCTTAAACAAGTGTAGGCCTCTTAAAGGTTATGTGATTAATAGGGGGTCTATGTCCACTCACTGATAATGCAAGGTAATAAGTAACATAATAGTTTTAATAAAGATAACTTAGGTGGCCTTGGGTCAAGACTGGAGGGATGTAAGAAATGTGCAAGTAGTGCAAAAAGTGAGACAAATGGAGCCAATTGATATCGATCTATAAAAATAAATGTCAATTGCATAAAATTGACATCAAGCATAATAGAGTTGATGTTGATATCCAAGGGTTATATATAGTAAGCCTAACATGTTAGGCATTCATGAGAGTAAAAAATTAACACCCATTTACACCTCTTGGATAATTAAAAATGGAGGCTAACAGAAGATGATAAAGGAGGAGGCAATGATCTCACAATGAGGTAAGTTAATTTTAGCTATTTTTTTTTGAATTTTTTACTTTTTTTGGTGTAATTTGAGATTTTGGATACTAGTACATAAAGACATAGGGATAATCATTGATTATTTTTAGATTAATGTTAATCTCTTTTATATCATCATTAATTGATACATAATTGACATTGATCCTTAAGGATCGATATTGATTCCTTGGGATATTGTTAATTTAGGCTAGGGTAGTAAAAAGTTAAGAGAGCTTAGGAGTATAAGAAAAAATTATAAATGCTGACCTAAAATTGTAGGCATGGGCTCAAATAATAATGTGGGACTAAGTACCACCACCATTAGAGTGGTTAAAAAACTAGATGAGTGATGAGGACTAAGATCACATAGAGGCCATTATTTTTAGAGGATTGTGCCATAATCACTATGTGCATAAGGATGTGGGGCTATTGGTAGCTTTGTTGGAGTAGTGGGATGTAGGTATAAAGACATTCTATCTATCAATAAGGGAGATTACTATGACTATGGATGAAATATACCATATATTATGGTTACTAGTATAGGGTGTAATGATTATGCTAATGGATGAGAAGGGACGTGAAGTAACATTGGCATAGTTATACATGGAGGATGCTATAGACATCACATTTAAAGTTGGAGGTTTTGTTTTTAAGTGTTTATACATGGAGGATGTAGAGGGGAGATTAATCATGATGACGATGATGATGTTGTCCATCTCTTTTTATGCATTACTAGATTCAAGGGGAGGTTAATTTCCCTGGAGATTGATAGGTGTTATGGTAGACATGTGGGAGCACCACATAGTATTTATGTGGGCTTTGACCCTTTTAACATATGTGTACAAAGATTTTTGGGGGTGGAGGACACAATGGAGGTTTGGATAATATGTGACTTTTATCTTACAGTGGTGGGCTTATTGATGAGGCCAAGATATGCCCAATAATAGTATAATAAATGACATCATCTTAATCTCTCTTTTTATTAAGTTTGACTGAATTTTGTAACTTTTATTTTGATCTAAGATGAGTTAGGATGGGATTATCCATCTTTTGTTGATTGTGATTCTAACATTTTAAAAGATCTGTAATTCCTAACAAGTGTGTTGGAAAATTCTAGTTTTGTAATAAAATAGGTCATCATCAGGCTAAAGAACAAATATGAAGTGGATTGCATGTTTTTGGAAGCATTGGACTCAATTCATATTAGTTTTGAAACCTACAAAATCTATTCCAAAATCATCACAATTAGTTTTGAAACCTGTAGAATCTATTCCAGAACCATCACAGTTAGTTCTAGAACTCCACCATATGATTTTAAGTTGTCACATTTTTGGACTTAGCTCCAAAACTCTATATTTAGCTCTGGTACTCTTATAGATAAGCTTTAGAACTTTTACAACTAGATATGGAACTGATGAGGATCTATTCCAAATGACTAGTGATCTATTGGATCAATGATCCCATTAAATTAAGAATAGATTCCTGATTTTCCAAACTTGCAGAATCAAGAAATATCACACAACTGGACATCCAACCACATCTATATTCAGTATCTATTCTTGGTATGATTTAGTTCCATTGTATCTATGAAATAGTTACAACCATCAAAGCATCTATATATATAGACCTGAGAATATAGAGAAAAAAGGATAGATTAATACATTTGTAATACAAAACATTTTATCAATGAAATAGCCATTTCTATTTTGAAAGCAAATTAAATTGTTCAAATCCTATTCTAGGCAGAGCAAGGGCTCACTCTTCCAAAGAACCAGGATCTTCATTTTTGTCAGTATTTATATTTCTATTCACAAAAGTAAATAGGTAATTCTATTAAATTTATAAATGCTTCCAACTCCTTAAAGTTAAGATTTATTGTAAATTTGTTCCTGCAGGCATTTTAGATTAAATTTTTATTATTGCAATGTGTGTTTATTTCCAACAATCAATTACATTTCTGCAATATGTGTTTGTTTCTAGCAATCAATTTCATTCTTACAACATGTGTTTGTTTCCAATAATCTATTTTCATTTCTACAATGTGTGTTTATTTCCAGTAATCTATTTCATTTCTACAAAGTGTGTTTATTTCTAGCAGGTTTGCATAGTTTGATTCTAATAAGGTTTTAACCAAGAAATCCTTAAGACATTAAAAACCCCCCAAAACAAAAAAAATAAAAATACCTCCATTAAATTACTAAATCACTACAATTCCTCTTGTTGAATATAGCTTTAGACACAACCCTGGTTAAATATGACATCAATAGAAAGTTGATTAAATTAAGGGGATGATGACACCCATCATTTCTGGCACTGTTGCCAGGGAACACTAGTTTGAATTTTATAATTAGGTGTCAATAAGAGCAACAATCATTCATTTAGTAATTAAATAAATTTTCCCTAATGTATGAGTAGACCATGAGATTCCAAGGGAAATATTTCTCCCCAAAATATCTAAACAAGAAATTCCATCATCCTCTAGTTCAAGAAAGGATGTTGAGCAAGAATTGGAGGCACCATTATCTCCTACAAGACAAGAAGCAAAATTTCCATCTTTAGAATTTTTGGATCAGTCACCAGAACCAAGTAAAACCTTAGGGAAGAGGATTATTTCTCAAGATCCATTCAGGGAAAGTTTTGATTCTCAATTGAGTATTCAACCCCCTACTCTTGACTTTTCACCATACCCAAAATAGACCACATACCACATTGATTAGGACAAGGAATTAGAAAATACCAGAGAGATGGAATAAGAAGCTAGAAGAGAACCTGAGAGAACCTTTACCTATCCTATTCATATTGAGGATGATGAAACCACTATGAAAAACATTTCACCTGCACACTTGCCCACATTTAAAGGAATGTCATTTGAGGATCCTAACCAATTTTTGTTTGAGTTTAAAGTACTATGTCAGACTTATGACTGCAAGACAAATAATCAAAAATTGAAGTTGTTTCCATCTACCCTAAAGGATGCAACAATGAGGTGGTTTATGGGATTAACATATAATTCTATTACCAATTGGGAGCAAATGGAAACTATCTTCCTAGATAAATATCAATATTATTGTAGAGGAAGAAATCAAAAGGAAGAATTTTTCAAAATCAAATAGGAAGAAGATGAAAATATGGAAGATTATTTGGATAGATTCCTCTTTGAGAGTAAAAGATGTGGATTTGTTCTTCAAGAAGATTTATATAAAACCATTTTTCTCAAAGGTCTAGATGATGAATCTAGGGAAACCCTTGATTTAATTGGTGGAGGAAACATTGCTCAATTAAGAATGGATGAAATCATATAAATTTTTAGAAACTATTCAAGAACAAGGAGTGGACCTAGAAAAGGGAAAATGGTTAAAAATTCAAATCCAGAGATGAACAAATTGATGGATGAGTTGGAAAACTTTAAAATAGACATATTAGTTCAATTAACCTCCACCATGGATTGCATGCTTCTTCCTGCATCTAGGATAATACATGGCTAATGGATGAGTTGGAAAACTTTAAAATAGACATATTAGTTCAATTAACCTCCACCATGGATGGATTGCAAGCTAAATAAAATTCCCAACTTGAACCATTAGCCATGTATTATCCTAGATGCAGGAAGAAGCATGCAATAAGGGAATGTCCTTTAGATAAAATAGAAGTATATCTTGTCTGTGAATCTAAAGAACGTGATACTCACACTTGTTCTCTTCTTCCACTCATAAAAAACATCTCAAACAAACCAATACATCATCCACCATAGAAGAATTTAATTTTGTTTAGAGACAACCTAACCAAGGACAGTTTATGCCAAGACCAGCTCCTAATCCCTAGATGATGCCATGGGTAGCTCAAATAGTACCACAAAGTTGGGGATAGCCACCTTGGGCCCCTCAACCCACATGGCATACTCAGGATTGGGCAAGTCAATCTTGGTATACTCAAGGACATCAACAACCTTGGGTTGGTCAAGGAAATCCTTATACTTGGCCACAACCTAGATGAAGCCCTAGTAATTATGTGCAAGGAAAAACATATCTAAATCAGAACCAATAAGCCATAATGGGACCTCTAACACAAAATCCACAAATCAAAAACATAGTCCAAACCCAAATGCCAGCACAACCAGTAGCAAACCCAAGAAACAAACAAACAACTCCTATATATGAAATAGAACCAAAAAAATTAGTTGATTTAAATACAGTGGATTGCAAAAAAATTCAAACCAAATCTAGAAAAATAGTTAGCAATCAACCTATTATAATCACTAAGATGACAGAAGAAGCTAAAATTCCTAGCACAATTACACCTAAGGAAGATGACAAAGAAAAAGATAAGGAAACAAAAAGAAATTCTAATAAGATTCCATTTCCAAAAAGACTTAAAGAAACCATAGAACTGAAAGAATCTAAATTGGTGCAGGAACTAAGAAGATTTAATATTGAAATACCATTGTTACAAGCAATTAAGGATATTCTAGAGTTGAACAAGTTAATCAAATTGTTATGTTTTAAAAAACCTAGAAGAAAGAAGCAGTACCCCAAGACTATTCAGGTAGACAGGAAACTTGCTAATTTATTAGCAAGAAAACTCTTACTACCTAAATATGGAGATCCTAGAACCCCTGTTATTTCTATTTCTATAGGGAATAAAGATATACATAATGTTTTGATTGATTTGGGCACAAATATCAATGTAATGATAGTAGACACTTTGAAAACATTACCATTAATAGGCACACAACCTACTAATACTATATTACAGATGGAAAATCAATTTGTAGCAAAACCAGGAGTTATTGAAGATGTGGTAGTAATGGTGGAATCATGGGAATATCCAGTTGACTTCCTTATATTGTAGCCAAAAGGTAAAACACTTAGTTATCCCATTATTTTTGGGAGACCATGGTTAGCTATAGTTGCTTCCTTGATTGATTGCAGGTTAGGTGATATGACTATTTCAAATGGTAAGACTTCTAAGAAAATTTTAATATGTCCATCTGCAAGACCTTTTATTGATAATCAAGGAAAATTATGGGTTGATAATCCTGATATGAATGAGCAAAATTTGTCTTCTTTGTCTATGATAACATTACAGGATCATGTACACGATATAGATGATATGGTTAATCCTTCATTAAATGAACATCAATCATCATTGGAGTAGTCAAGATTAGTTCCAGAACCATCACAATTAGTTCTGAAACCATCATAGTTAATTCTAGAACCATTACATTTAGTTTTGAAACTATCACAGTTAGTTCTAAAACCACACCAATTCTTTGCAATTGAAGATAACTTCGCTCTGAAGGAACATGATTTCTCTTGGGGAGAGGAAGGATCTATAGCATTAGCTTTATAGATATTAGGAGATGGTGAAGAATTTTTGGAAAATAACAGTAACGAGGAGTTTGATCTACAATAAGATAAGTATCATAACTCTTCCTATTGTCCTTTGTCTAGCATTCTACCTCTAGGAACTTTCAGAGATGTTACTACATATCATATATTATTACCACATGCCTGTCCACTAAACACCTTAATGGAACCCTTTCAATAAATTAGTTCATCATATCCTGGAACCAAACATGTTGAAATTTAACCAAGAAATTTTTTGAATATTAATATTTGGTTAAAGAATGATGAAGAAGCCAAACTATTTGATGTTCTGTAAGATCATACTAAAGCATTTACTTGGGACTATAGAGATGTGAAGGGAATTCATCCAAGTATTTACACCCATCACATTTATACTAAAAATATTAGACCAATTAGGCAACCTCAAAGAAGGATTAATCCAACCTTAAGGGATATAGTCAAATAAGAAATTGAAAAACTATTACACATAGGTTTTATCTACCCTATCTCAGATAGTTAGTGGGTGTCTCCTCTTGTAATTATCCCTAAAAAGAATGGAAAATGGAGGATTTGTGTTGACTATAGGGAATTAAACAAAGCCACCCTGAGAGATTATTTTCCCTTACCATTCATAGATCAAGTCTTAGATAACCTTTTAGGTAAATAGTACTTTTCCTTTTTGGATGGATTTATTGGATACAATCAAATCAAAATTGTTGCTAAGGATCAGGATAAAAATACATTTACTTGTCCATGGGGTACCTTTGCTTATAGGGTATTTCCATTTGGACTATGTAATGCTCCATCAACCTTTTAAAGAGCTATATTAGCAATTTATGTAGACCTAACAAATGAATGTGTGGAGGTATACATGGATGACTTTACTGTGTATGGAGATACATTTGATGATGCCTTAAAAAATTTGGATAGAGTATTAACAAGATGTAAACATCATAACTTGTCTCTTAGTCATGAGAAATATTTGTTGATGGTTGATGAAGTGATTGTATTAAGGCACCATATTTCAAAAAGAGGAATTCAGGTTGACCAAAACAAAATTAAGATTATTTTAGACTTGCCTATTCCACAAACTCCCACAGATATCAAATCATTCTTAGGACATGCTGGATGTTATAGGCATTTTATCAAGGATTTTAGTAAAATTGTTGCCCCCATGTTTAAATTGCTTACCAAGGACTGTGAATTTCTTTGAGATGAATAGTGTCAACATGCTTTTGAAATTTTTAAAGAGAAATTAGTAACTGTCCCAATATTACAAGGACCTAATTAGGAGAAACCTTTTCACATCCAAACTGATGCCTGAAATACCTCAATTGGTGTAGTTTTGGGATAGATAAATGAAGAAGGAAGAATGTATGATATTTAATATCTTAGTAAAAATCTTACTCCCATTAAAATAAATTACACTACCACTAAAAAAGAATTTTTGGTTGTTATCTACGCAATCAATAAATTTAAACATTACATTATAGGGTATAAGATATTTGTACATACAGATCACTCAGTAATTAAATATTCAATAGACAAACCCATGGTTGGAGGTAGAATAATTAGATGGTCATTACTTTTACAAGAATTTGATATTATCATTGTGGATAATCTATGAAAATCTAATGTGGTGGCTAATTTCTTGTCAAGATTGACCAGTATAAGGGAGCAGGATCCAGTCAAGGATAAATTTCCATATGAATAATTTTTTGCTATTTCAGCTAACACACCATGGTTTGCTAACATGTCAAATTATCTTATAACAGGTAAATTTCCTCCTTTCACTAAAAAGCAAATAAAAAAATTAATCAAAACCAGTGCACAGTTCAAGTGGTTAAATGGAATGCTATTTAAATGTAGTCTTGATTTGGTTTTACGTAGGTGTGTAAGAGAAGATGAAATTTATGACATCCTTTGGGCATGTCATGATAAACCAAGTGGAGGACACTATTTAGTGAAAATAACATCTCACAAGATACTTGGCACTAGTTACTATTGGCCATCTCTATACAAAGATGTGAAGAGATATATCAGGTAGTGTGATCTTTGTCAAAGGATGGGACAGCCAACCATTACCAATGAAATGCCTCTGCAACCACAAGTTGTGATTGAACCATTTGAGATATGGGGATTAGATTATGTTAGACCTTTAAATCCTCCTTCATAAGGAAAAGATCACATTCTTGTGTGTACTAATTATGTAATAAAATGGGCAGAAGTATAGGCTTTAAGAAATGCCACTGAAGAAGTAGTTGCTAATTTCCTTTGGCACAAAATTATGGTAAAGTTTGGAGCACCGAGAGTCTTAGTTTTAGACCAAAGACCATAATTTATGTCCAATATGATCTAGGATTTCATAATGTATTATCATCTCCCTATCACCCACAAGCAAATGGACAAGTTGAAGTAACAAATAGAGAATTAGAAAACATCCTCACTAAAATAGTTGAAGCTGAAAGAAGAGATTGGGTAAAAATACTACCTAAAGCTATTTGGGCTTACAATACAACTTAGAAAACCATAATAAGGTTTTCACCATATGAGTTAACTACAGACATTGAGGAAATCAGCTAAGGTGGGAATTGAGTTGGATGTAGCTCAGAAGGAGTGAATCCTTCAACTCAATGAATTAGATGAATATAGAATGGAAGCACTTCACTAGATATAGATAATCCAAGGTCAAAGGAAGTAATGGCATGATTCACATATCAAGGAAAGACAATTTAAAGTAGGAGACTGGGCATTGTTGTTTGATTCTAAGTACCAACAATTTAAAGGTAAATTAAGAAATAGATGGTTGGGATCTTATCAAATCAAGCAAATATTTGACAATGGTTATATCCAATTACTTCTCATTGATGGCAGTAGAAGAATACTCTTGGTCAATGGACATAGGCTAAAACTTTATAGGAAACCTCCTACTAAGGATGAATTCTTGAAGCAGATTGAAGCAAGCAAAGAATTTGATCATATGGAAGAACCCAGTTCTTCCAAAATGATCAAATAATTAGATGAAGAGATCCAAAATAAAGGGAAGAGAATGAAAACCAATAAATGTTGTTCTCTTCCCCCCTCCAAAAAAAGGGGAAGGGAATGAAAACTAGTAAATGGCGTTCTCTTCCCAAAAAAAAATAAAAAATTTAGAGATCAATTGAAAATCAATGATGATGGTTGATCTTCTCAAATAAGTGGCTAATTCAAATTAAAAAAAATTATTCTAACTATTTTCTAACCATTTTTTATGGATGATGTGTCAACATGATGGAGGGATTACATCATCAAGGATGGTAATTATGTTTTTAACTTGTTAAAGGTTTAATGAAAGTTTGCATGTGTGATTAGACTTGATTTAGAAATATTAGTATGATGAGTCATCTATTATACATCATGGTTAAATGTGCAAAATCATGAGAAGGATATTGATGATGGAATGAGTTGGTAGATAACCATAAAGAATCATTCTTATGATTGAAGCAACTAAATTTGCTAGTTTCGCAGCTAGGTATAGTAGTTCCACAGCTAAAATTGATAAGTTCCACAGCTAAGTATAGTAATTCCAAAACCAAATTCACCAAATCAGCAACCAAATCCACTAGTCCTATAGTCAAAATCATCAGTTCCACTGAGATGAGAAGCAATTTTTAGCTAACTTGTGAAAGATTCAAAGAAGAGTGAATCATGGGAATCAAAAAGAAGTCAGAACCAAACAATGATACCCAACTCCTTGCAGATGAAGAAGTAACAAATATCTTTCAACAGGTAGGATGGATAGAGTTTCTGAAGAAATTTCCCAAATACAATGAAAAACTAGTAAGAGAATTTATTATCAATTTAAAACAAACAAGGACAAAGAATAGGCAGGTTTTCATTCCTTTTTTGTGAATATCATAAGTGAGATGTCTAGAATACCGATAATGCATATCCCAAACCCTATCAAAGGGACATTGAAATACTTGGTTGAAACCTTGTTGAAAGAAGGGGAAGTTGAACCCCAATATATTTATAATATAAATAAAATCATCAAAAGAGTTAAGAGGGCCAGCTTGCCCAAACCCTTTGATAGAGTAGCATTCTAGATAGTCAAATATTTAACCTATGATGGACAATTTGGGATAGTAAGATAAGAAGTCTTAAAAATCCTTATACACCTCAAATATGGAGCCAAAAAACTAGAATATATAGTAAACCTTATAGGGTTTCTTTTTGACTCCATCCATACCATGGCCTAGAGGTATTCTTGGGGTGTAGGAAAAATTAGATATTAAGGGTTAGTGCATTTAGTATGCCAACACCATTTCCTTTCCAAGAAAATTGGGGAAAAAATGTGGGACAAATTTCTTGGCAAGTTTGGACAAAACCTTGGTATTCCCAGAAGAACAATAACAACTCCTCCTGCTCCTTCAGTTCATTTAAAAACTGCTACCATTGCTGAAGAAAAGAAAAGATTAAAGGAAGAGGAAATACCAACAAGAAGAAAATATGGAAGAAAAGTTAAAATTGTAGACCTTACTATACTTTCTCAAGCCATTTCTTCTTCTACTAAGGCTATAAAAGAACTGGTACCTGTCTCTGACAATGACAGTTCACCTAGGCCTAAGCAAAAGGTGAAAACTATGATAAGTTCTAAGAGAATACCTATGTTTGCACATTTTGAGGCTCCTCAAGAAAGAAAATTTCATAAAAATCTTAAGAAAGTTCAAAGGAACTGGAAGAACAAGAAAGGCTAGAAACTGAAGCTACTGATATTTTTGGCAGCATGGCCATGACTTCTCTTGAACCAAGCCAAGCATAAAAGGAAAAAAGAAGATGAAAGATTTAAGGAGCTAGTTTTCCAAGAAATGAGTGAGACTGCAACACCATCACATGAAGAAGATGAATAGGCATCTTAGAGAAGGAAAGGGAAATCCCCTATGGTGGAAGAGGAATGCTTAACTCCCCAAGAACTTTCAGAAAAAGAATAAAACCAGTAGATTAAATAGGCTCTATTTTTGTCTAGAGTAGAACTCATTATCAAGGAAAAGGATGACAAATTGAACTTCCTCAAATTCAAGTTAGAATAGAAGGAAATGCTCCTTATAGAATTAACAAACTAGTTCATGACCAAGAATGAGGAATTAGTAAGAACTAAAAGGCAATTAATGGAGAATGAGGAAAAATGTACAAGACTAACCTCTATGTCAATAGTCTCTGCACAGACTGAATTGACTTATTTGCCACTCAATCAATTATGGGATGAAACATGTAGAGAACTCAATGAAATCAAAACATCCAATACAGACTTGAAAG
>JARHVA010001678.1:2977500-3000000 GCA_037957365.1 Torreya grandis | reverse complement strand
AATATAAGAAGAAAGGCCACCCTTCCTTAGGAGGAATAAGAACTAGGAGGGAGAGGATATAGTTTTTGAGAGCTTTAAAGGCCTCTTGTAAATTATATATCTAGATGAATTGGGTATCTTTCCTTAGAAGGTGATGGAACAATTGAGATCGATCAAATAAATAAGAGATAAAATGATGAATGGGCTACAATTTTACGTGTAGGCTACAAAGTTAATTAAGATTGGATAGGGGTGGCATATCCATAATAACCCTAATCTTAGTGGGATTTAAATATATACTATGAATAAATAAGATAAAACCCAATATCTTATTGGTTAATACTCTAAAAACACACTATTTAGAGTTGAGACAAATAGAAATTTGGATCAAGTGGTAAAATATTATTTTAAGAACTGAGAGATGGTATTTTTAGAGTTTTAACTTACCAAGGTCATCCACAAAATATTTGACATTTTTTTGGATTATATCATGAAAAATATAAGCCATAGCTCTTTGATAAGTGGCTCCCACATTCTTTAGGCTAAAAGGCATAACCTTATAGCAAAAATTCCCTAAGGGGGTAATAAAAGAAGTCTTATGTTGATCCTCTAGGGTGATAAGGATTTGATTATATCATGAAAATCAATCCATAAGTGACAATATTTCATGGATAGTTATCAATTCTACCAGTTGATTGATGTTAGGAAAAGGAAAGTCATTTTTAGGACAAGCAAGGTCGAGGTCTAAAAAATTGGTAAAAATGTGGAGACCCCTATGCGTTTTGTGATAGGCAAAATATTAGATACCCATTGAGGTTAACTGATTAGATGAATAAAATTAATGGATGAGAGGCATTTTAGTTCTTATTTGACTAAAATGACAATGTGAGGATGCATATTTCATATTTTTTACTTCATCGATTTGGTTTCATAGATAGTGATAATATTTTGAATGATGATAGTAGTGTCAATACCTAACATGCTATTATAGGACCAAGCAAAAGCCTCACTATAGTTTTATAATAATGTGGTGAAGTATTGATGCTCCTAATGGTATAAATATTTAATAACTTTAACAATGTGTAGGGCATCTTAAAACCATATGTTAATGTCTATAGTGGCTTTATTTAGAACGCCAGACATTTCAACTAGCAAAGAATTATGTAAGTGTGAGTCTTTTATGCCTAAGTAATTCAAGATAGAATCATCATCTTGGCACTAAAGAATGGGGATGGTAGGGGAATAATTTTCTATCATATTAGGGTAGGTAATGGGAATGGATTTAGTTTATCCATTATTATGATACATGAGAGGTCTTAGGTTGATAGTTTGACTAAAAAACATTTGGGGAGATGGAAGTGACATCATCTATTTTAAGAGGAATGTTAAAAGGTGAAACTATGATATTTTATTTAGGATTAGTTAAAGGGGTGAATTCAATAATAAATTCAAGAGTTATATTAAACTCAAGGCCATGTTTTACATGGGGTTTCATAAAATCTCCTAGTGTGACATCATGTGGTCCTTGCTCATAATGTCCCATACCAAAGCCTTTCTAAGCACATCATTGTAAGTACATTTAAGAAAAATGTGGTTTATCTAGGAAAGATAACTTTGAAGAGAATGGTTTGGCATGAGATTAGACTTTGAGATATGAGGAGGATCGATCAATCCATTCATAGATGAAATGAGTCTAGAGTAAGTAAGGACTGAAGGAAACAACATCTCCTAGGTTAGGATGATAGTTACACTATTTATTTGGATGGCCATACTCTTGAGGAGTAGGAAGGGTGTTAAAGTGTCAATAATTGATACTCTCTTATCGAGAGTTATTGGGATATGGATTCTAGGGAATCCTTATCATGTATTTGTGATGAAGGGGTTGATGATGGCTTGATGTTGTTGTGAGGAATTCTCAATGAGTTCATATAGGGACATCTTGATTGGGGTTTGATGGATTTAATTCAAAAATGATATTTGTATGGGATTTAGGTAATTATTCTCTTGGGTTTTCCCTAAAATGGAGACTTTTGGTTTTGTAGTCGAGGGTTTAGAGGTTTTCACGGTTGGGATAAGGGATTTGGCTATGTAAACTTTGGATTTATTTGGTTTTTGGGTTTTGAGGGCTTGCATTTGAGACCATTTGGCTATGTTTATCATATTAATTTAAAATAGTGGGGGGATTGATGAAGTTCTCAAGTTATCCATACTTGAATGTCCTAAGAGGATGTTGGAAAGAGGTTGATCAAGGACAAAATCAAGACTTTTAATCATTTTTTTGATAATTGTTTTGATTTTTTTGTGTAAAGGATTTAGGGTATCTACTATGTTAGTCTTAGGAATGGTTGTGGTTTTAATGTTTGGGTTTAAGAAGGGATCATCATAAGGTTGTTTAATTAAGATATCATTTCATCTAAAAGATTTTAGATTATGAATTTGATAGCATTGTAAATTTTAGTGTCATGTCTAGGTGTCCTATGATAAACACATACCTTATTCACCCTATACTAAGCTAATTTTTGGATACATGTATTAACTAATTTGATAACAGGTAATGTGATAAGAGAGGTTTTTAAAAGTTGATCAAGGATGGTGGAATAATATCATGGTAAAGGATATTAGTGTGGTTTTTTCATCTTTTAGGGTATCAATTTTTGGATCATGTTTAACCTATACTTTCTTTTTTTGTGTTAGTGGTATGAGTGATTTTAATGGGTGGTAAGGGTATTTTAGATCAGTTTTAGGGATAATAAAAGTCCATAAGGTTAATATGAGGTATTGGTGTTGGTATTATGGGTAGAGGTTTTTGAGATAATTTATATCCATTGAGAGATGGATATGTAATTATGATCTTTAATTTAGAATAAGGATGGGGTCATAATATGGATGGCCTAGTTTGTCCTTAGGGCATAATCATTTTCAAATTTTGAGCATGGTTATAGATTATGGAAGTAATTTTATGAGGATCCTCATTTTTGGATGGTTCAACCCTTATAGGTGGATGTTGTAGAGCTTTACCCTTTGGCATACCAAGGAACTTATCCCATGTGGTTAGAGTAACTTTTTCATCTTCCACTTTTTGTGGGTGACTTTCAATGTGTTTGGATTACCCTTTTTCTAGGAGATCCCATGTAATAAGATCATGAAAGTTTGTGTAGATGGTATAAATGGGTTTAGTCACTTTAGATGGTTCAAAAGTATCTTCTTGTAATAATATATGATATTATTGTTACTACAGAGGATGATTGAGGTGTATTACCAATTTATTTAAGTAGAAGTTGATTGTGAATAGTGTTTATTACAAGGAATCCTAATCTTGGGTGCCTCTTATTTTTATTATTATAGAATTAGATTAGGATGGATTATTTGGGAATGAAAACCTAATGATGTAGAGGGATTGGTTATGAAGAGCATTTGGATTATCAAGATACAACTCCCCTCGATTGATGAGGTTTTGGACTAGGCTTTGAAATATCATCTATTAATCTCATGACTAGGAATGTGATGGTAATTGTAAAGTCAATTTATTTATACTAATTAGGTTTTAGTTGGGATTCATCAATAGGTCTGATCAGAGGGAGTTTAATAACCACTATTTTTAATAGTTTGTCCAAAATAGCAGCATAGGATTCCCCTAAGTGAATGTATGTCTTAGGTGTAAACCATGTTAAGTTTCTTTATGGTTATGTTTGGGAAGAGATTGGTTAGTTTATCATGGATAGAGAACCAAAATTTAAGACAACATCATTATATATGCCTTTTGGCTTAGGATTTTTTGTCCCTTTGGAAGGATTAGGTTTATTTTTTTAATTTCATAACTTAACTTTCTCTTCTTCTAAATCTCATATTTATAGCTTAAGAGCCATGGTAAAGGCTTTGTCAAAGGTTTTAAAATATTGAAATCATAGTGTAAATTAAATATGGTTTGCACATGACCTTAAAAATAACTCGACATACTCAATTTGAATAAGGGATAATGTTAATTGATTTATAAGGCCTCACCACCTAGCCATGAAGTCCATAATGGACTTGTCTTTAAATTTCCTAATGGCATAAAGGTTGGTGATGTTTACTTTCCTTGTGATATTAATCAAAAAGTGTTCTAAGAAAATTTGAGCTAATTAATTTAAAGGAGAATAAATAATGTTGGGGGATATAGCTATACTAATCTAGAGCGAACCTTGCTAGTGACATAGGGAATGTCCTCAAAAGAAGGGCATGATCATGGATTATAAGGTAATATGCATGCATAAATTCCATAATATGTTATTGAGGGTCTTCATTATTATAAAAATTCATAAACTTGGGTAGTTTACACTATGTTGGATATGGCCTAATTGGGATGATCGGGTTAATAGTTTCATTACAGATTTGTTCACATGGTTGCATGTTCTTTTCCTAAAGATAAAAGCTTCTAAGTTTACGATCTTATCCATGAGGATGCACATGAGTGTAGGTTGGTCATTGTATTGAGGGATACCTCTTAAAACATTTTGTTGCAACTATTGATAAAGAAGAAGAAAAATTAGGAGTGGTTGTGAATGGGGATAGCCAATGGAAGTAGTAATGGTCAGTTGAGATGAAATTACATAATACAATATTAGTAGGGGTAATATTTGGTGTTTGGATGGGTTAAGATAAGAACTCATAATGGGTTGAAATGGAATTTTATATTGGGTAGTTAAATGGATTTATTATTGGAGTGTTTGACTCAAAGGTATTTTTTGTGTGGATGGTAAAATTTGGGTGGTATGTTAGGGATTTGAGGTTACGTAAGTTTGGATTAATAGGGAGAGTTATCAAGATAGAGACTACTAAATTATGAAGTGTGGGAGAGGGTGGTTGGTTAGATGTAAGTTATAGTGTAGTAATGTTTTGAGTTTGAATAACAGTTATGATAGGGCTACTAGATACTATTTTGTCATGCTATTATTGGAACCTATTAGTGTTGGTGGGTTGATGGAAGAGGAAGCCATAGCCCATAAAATTTTTTTAATGGCATTCCATATAAAAATTAAGAGGATTGGCCTTGAGGGGAAATATGAATTCATATGGATAATGTGGTAAGGTAATGGTTTAGGATTATCATATTTTTATCCAGTATATTTGAAAAATTAGGATCACCCTAGGGGTAAATTTGAGGGAGACTATCCCTGATGGATTTAGGAGAGGTATGGGGCTTGGAAAATTTTCCATTGATGAAGATGAATGTGGTGACTATTCTCATGTTACAACAATGTAGTACTAAAATAATAAAAATAAAATATAGATGTAAAAGCACATAACTTATTTTACTTTTCTCATTCTTTAGTGAGAATAAAGAACACACTCTATTTAAATGTACTTAATTATTTTTAATTTTCTTAAAAATAAGCTTTAGAATGTGATGGGGCATTGGGTTAACAAAGTTCCTAAGAAGTGGTAAGCTAAGTTTGGTTTTGAGTTTGTTTAAAGTTGAAGTCCTTAATATAAATGAAAATATAGTAAGGCCTAAATTTGTGTTTGTGGTAATACATGGATTGGGATTGGGTCCTACCCCCTCACTTCATGACCTCACAAAAATAAGGGTATTAGGAACTTATCCTTTATACTTCTAATATTTTTTTTATACTCAGCCATAACACTGAGTCAACTTTACCCTTAGTGATGAAATCTAAGTGGGTTTACCTGGGTAGGATTTATTTGATTACCAAATTTAAGATTATTATGATTAGGTAGTGTGTGGAAAAAAGGAGTGCGACTAAAATGGTAAATTAATCCTCTTACTTACACTCTATATGATTCTTAAACAAGCAAATTGAAAAACACTATTTCTTTCAAAAAGAAAGTAATTTATATATTTTTTTCATTTTATTTGTTTTTATGAACACAAAGCAAAAGTTTTAATAAATAGACTAAAAAAAATTAGAATGAAGAATCAATAACAATGAGGCCCAAAAAGGGTCCCATTAACCATGCCAAAATGTTTAAGTAGTTTTCATTCATTCCTTTATAAAATAGAGTACAAAAACTTAGTCTAAAATATAGTGTTTTGAGACTTACCTATGAATTGGAAGATTGCACACTTTTGATCCACAAATGTGGGATCTCCTTTTTGGCTAGGAAGGACTACCTACACACATGAGAAAACTCAAAAAATATTGATTAATAGGATATAATAGTGGGCTGCCTAGTACTCACAGTGGTACACTTCTTAATAATGATGTCACCCCACTTTATGATGCAATTAAGTAAATAAAAATAGTAAAGGAAATTACAATATGCATGTAATGATACAAATATGAAATTGAAATAAATTAAATTATTCTACATCCATTCCATGGATATTAGTAAAAATAACATTCCAATAAGATTCAACTGAGTCTTCTTCTACTTGTATGACTTCTAATTGATAAAAAATGGCCTCTATGGTGGGGGAAATACAATTGCACAAAGTCCTAACTCAAAATCAATGTCACTTTAGTTAGCAAAGAAAGGTTATGGGATTATAGGAAAATCACAAATGGTGATTATGTCATGTATAACTCCAAGCAATGTCATCTATAAGTGAAAATCATGGCTCACGAAATATATGATTTAAGATTAATTTAGGGGTGATAACAAAAATAGGTTCAGATTGTAGACAAAATAATTTAAATAGAGATTTATGTTGATCCTATAGGATCAATGATGATCTTATAGGATTTATGTTGATCCTATAAGATCGATGTCAATCTTATAAGATCAATGCCAATTCTATGAATTGATGTTGATTCTTATAATATAGGCAATATTATTAAAATAGGGGGTTAAGGATTAGTTGGGTGGGATCTATAATAGCTTAAGATGGTCTAACAATTATAAGGGTGATAAATAGGAATGTAAAATAGAATATAAAAAAACAAAATTGTTTAGAAAAACTTAATGTACTTACTTTCACAATGCTCTAAATCTATAATAATCTTGAGGTTGATGAGCTAATTTTTGACCTTTGGATGAATGCTGAGGGGTTGATAAAGGAGTGTGGATTTATAATAGGTGAAAAATTGTTTATCACTGATCCCTGATAAATTCCTTTGACATTCCAATGCAAAATTTTGATCTTTTGCTCAAGGGAGATCTGTGATTAAATCAATGTTGATTGTAGGGATCAATATCGATTCTAGCCTATTTTTACCAAAGGTTATTGTAATTATTTCAACCTTGAGTTTAAAATAGGATTTAAGTTATTGAATGGATTTTGATATATGAGGGAGTTATTAAGGGGTTAAAATGTTTTACTTTTATTATGATTTGGTATAATTTTCTAGATTTTAGTTACTAGTAAGTAGTTAAAAAATTATTATGTAAGTGAAATAGTAATTAGCCAAACTAATTATGTGGGTAACGGTAAAATAGCAATTGGTAAAAGTAATTATGCGGGGTAAAATATGGATAGAATAAGAAAGGTTAATTAATAACTACACTAGAATAAATATTATTATGTGAAATCCTAGTGCCTAAAATTTTCCTATAAAATGTTCTCTTTATTTGGACTTGAAACTCTATAATATGCATTACATGGTTCCTACTCTCCTCCAACTCCATCAATTATACTAATCTCAATAACATAACATCATTCTCCATAAATTCTAATTCTGAGTGAGTTCTAAATTTGGAAGCTCAAGTGACAAAGGTAGCCTTTACTCTATTCCATAGACTAGCATGAAAGGGGAGTTACCAACAACCCTCTTAGGTGCTATCTTATCAGCCCACAATGTTGTTTTGAACTTAGTATGACAATATATTCTATTCTTATTCATGGTCCTCTTGATAATTTCCCAATTAGGTCATTTTTTTAATATTATACTAAGCCATTACCTTGGGGGTAATAGTTAGAAGAGGTGCACAAATAGATGCCATACTTTACTACCCATTCACTGATCTTGGTTCTAACAAAATCTATAAAATTATTAGATATTATAGTAGATGGAACACCAAATCTAGTGATAATACCTTCATATAAATTTAACACAAAAGTCTCATTTGAATGTCTAAGTTATAATGCTTCCATCCACCTTGTGAAGTAATCTATAATAATTACGACCCAATTGTGACCAACACTTTAAGGTGGGTTAATCATTCTAATGAAGTCCAAACCCCATTTCATGAATGGCTGATCTACTTGGATGGGATGGAGAGGGAGGGATACTAATTTTTATTTACCTATAAATAAGTCACACTTATTACAATTTCCCACCCATGTGTTTGCATTTATGAATAGATTGGGCTAATAGTGACCAACCCTTATAACTTGACAACATTTATCATGGGAGAGAAATGGCCTTCTAATGGGCCATCATGAAACTCTTCTAGAACCAAAGCCACTTAGTTAGAATCTTTAGCTCAAATAAAATCCATTGATGTATTTTCAAAATAATACACCATTAAAAATGACATATTGAATTGATTGAAGTCTGAAATACCTTATTTGAGCCTTGTTAAGGCCATATGGATACTCAATAATTTTCAAGAAGGTAGCCATGTGTCTATTCCAACTATGAGGAACCTCGTTATTAACTTGTTGATAATATTGTATAACTATTACTACCTTATTACCATCCTATAAGTCTACTATAAACTACTCAAATAGTCCTTATTAAGGTGTATTCTTATTGTTGGTGTTGTGGCATAAATCTTGTCATTAATGTCAAAGTCAAATTTGGTGTCATGCATGGTGAAGTGGTATGTGAAAAGATGTATTATGACAAGAGAATTTTAAGTCAACATATTATCTCTCTATTTAGAGATAATTTTAAGTCAACTTGGCAATTTTTTTGAGGTTGATGACATGTTACATGATCAAGATATAAGGTAAGCATATTGTTGAGCACTAATTTTAAGCAGTCATATCATAAGCATATGTGTGAAGATGGTATTTATTAATATGGATACACACATGTATTAGTGTATGTTTAATAATTCCTAAAAATGTATATTGATTGTTGAAATACTCGGTAATTTTTCAAGGTAAACATTCAAGGGTATAGTCTTAAGCCTAAACATGCAACTAGACTAGTCCTAGACTTTGTCTGACCTAATGAGGAGTATTGAGGTGTTGTCCTAAATTAAAATAATTTTTATATAATATGAGAAGATTTTTTACAATGTTTAAACATGTTTATAATTTAAATAGCATTTTAGAGGAGGTTTCTAGGTCAGTTCTTGGCTTAGTCTTTGCTTAAAGAGACCTAGTGAGAAGACATAGGCTTGGTAACATGATGAGGTGATAATTTTAAGTCTTGTAAGAATAATATTGGTAGTTTTTTATCAATTCATGAGGTTTTATTACATGATAATTAATTTATGATAGAAATACAAGAGGTTTCAAGGTGTGTTCAAGGTCTAAAGTATGGATTATAGGTTTAGGCCTAATATGCAAAGAGACTTAGTATGGCCCAATGAGGGGTAAAGATCAGTTTCTAAGCTGAAAAAGCTCATAATATCATTGTAAAATTCTTTATTATTTTTACCAAGTGCATTGACCAAGTCTGAGGTCAAATTCTAAAGGAAAAAGCATGAAACGTGGTCTTGAAGTTTTCCATGTGCATAGAATGAGGTAGAATAGATTTGATAAGAATTTTATTATGCTATTTGGGATGTGAAAAATTTCCATGATATCATAATAATTTAATTTAAGTTTAATAAGGTTCATATCTAATATTTCATATCATTGGTTTTTGGAGTTGAGGGGCAATCCTTTATGAACGATTGTTAATAATAAAAGGTAGTATATACCCTCTTAAAACCCTCATAGTGACTTGATAGGGAAGATATTGTTAGAAATGGATCAAAATGGATTGGATGTCATATTTTTACTATTTTAACATTTATAATAATCTCCCATTTTTCTCCAAGTGTAATTGGTATGTTAGAAGAGTGAGTGGAAGCTATAGGAAACCCCTTGTTTCTCAAATTTTTGATGTAGTAGGTAGTGTTGACCAAGTCAAAGCATGAAAATTATTGGAGGATGATGTGTGATAATTTTATTTTATGATAATTTAATTTTTTTATTATTTTAAAAAATTAAAATATTATAAACTGGTCATGGAAATTGGCCTATTGCTTAAAAGGCCTAATGAGGAAGATAGTGAGAAAACTAGGTAGAAGTGAATGAGATTAGGGATGGGTTATAGTGGATTAGGGATGGATATAAATGTATGGGTTTATTTTTAAATACATATATCACATATGAACTTTGAATTTAATATTTTTATATGATCATATACAAGCAAAATATTGCACTCAAAGTGACCTATCTAACACAGTGAGGTCTGTGTAAGGTGAAGACATGAGATTGGTCTGTAAGACCAATATTGATATTTAATAATGTAATATATATATATAAATATGATATAATTATGTTTAAGGATAATATAAACACATTATAAGTTCATAAAATTGTTCACAAAGTTGTTTTAAGAATTGGTTTTCATGACTATGTTTCAAAGTATTTAGATAGTTTTCTATGTGTTAGTGAGAATGATGTTACTGAGTCATCATGCATAGATTTGAATAATAAAATAAAAATTAATTTTTTTATATGTATAATAGGTTAATTTAATTTATTTTTATTCATGACAAACTCCTATGAAAGTGTGAAAAGTTAAAGGTTCTTGACTGGGTTTTGAAGCTTATTTGTAGTTCTGAGTGAGCATATGGAAATGATGAGTTTGAGGTCTTTTGACTTATATGATGTATTATAATGGAAATTATGATAAATATAAGTTAATTTATATTATATTAATTATATTTTTTTATTGTTTTATGTGTAAAATCAGATTATATTCTTCATATTTTCAAGGTAGACTTTTTGGCAGTGAGAAGGGCTATTTGTGAGTAGGCCCAATGGCATGGTTCAAGGAGTGAAACGAGATAAATGGTGTTATGGACCTAATGTGAGATTATAAGGGGTATAATATAATAATTTTTTAATTTTTTCATCCATGTGATTAGGCTTAATTTTTTTCAAGGTGGTCAAGGTGAAATGTGTGCCTTGAGAAGGCCTAATTGCATTAAGTCTCTATTAATCCTAATGGTGGTTTTTGTCCTTATGGGTAATGAACAATTATGTAATGTTTTTTTAAAATTTTAAATGTTTTTTTAATATATTAAAAATTTTATCCAATTATTTATAGGTTTGTGTCTGAATAAGGTGGGTGAAAGCAAGAGTTAAGTATAAAAAGGTCTAATAGGCATAAACTGACTAGTTAGAATATTAAGGTAATAAATGAATGATATAAAAGTTTTTAAACTAGTTAGAGGGGTTAAATACTATTATATAGGTTTTTTTAATATTTAATTTAATTTATAAAAATTATTCTACATATGATGATCAAGTTCATATGACCTAATTCTACCAAGAATAGGGCCAGTTGAGCAAAGAGGCTTAAAAGGTTATTTGAAGGAGATGGAAAAGTGTGAAGAACAAAATAAGGGGATCATAATAATTTGAGTAATAAACATGTGTCCAAAGGTTATTATATTTTATAAGTAGTTTATTTGGTTTTGATTTACCTGGGGGGTTGGTACCTCTTTGCAAGTTGGAGCTTGTTAAAGGACTAATTGAGTTGGTGTTTGACTAGTGAGGGATTGGTGCTCCTTGTGGGGGTGATACCTCACTAAATATTGATTAATTTATTATATGAATATATTAAAATATGTTTTTTATTTGTTTTTATCCCACTTGAATGTTTCCCACATTTCTCTTGTGTTCATATGTTATTTGCTTTTGTGGATGATTGTTTATGTATTAGTTGATGTATGTGTTTGAATGAATGCTTTATGAATTAAAAGTGAAATTAAAGGATTTTCTTTAGGGAAATAATTCAAACCCATATCAATATATTTAATTCCAATATTTTGTATTAGATCAAGTCTTTTTGATCAGGCCTAATAGCCTAAAGAAGATCATAAGTAAGTGAATATGGTTAGTAAAGCACAAGGTGGTTTTCTTTCAAGTAAGGCTCTATTGTTTAATGGATATAATTATTATTTTTAGAGTGTCAAGATGATAACATATTTTATGTCTCAAGATCATGATGTTTGGAAATAATTTTTACATGGATATACTACACCCCCTATTCCTCCTATAGATTCACTAGGTAAGAAGGCTAGTGACAACAATTCAAAAGCAATGAATGGCATTATGTGTGGCCTATCAAAGGTAGAACTTGTGAAGGTGAGGCATTATATGTTTGATAAATAAATTTTGTGCAAGTTGAATAATATCGATGAGGGAGAATCCAAGGTAAATTTGGATAAGTTTCAAACCCATAAAAGATAGTTTGAAATCCTAAGGATGAATGAAGATGAGACTATTGCATCTTACTTGTTGAGGATTGATGAAGTGGTCAACATCATAAGATGCTTAGGTGAATGATTGAAAGAGTCTACTATTTTTTTTTATTTTTTTTTTTGAGATCTATAAATCCTAAGTTTGATTCTAAAGTATCTATTATTGAAGAGATGTAATATTTAAAAAAGATAGAGATGGATGAACTTGATGGCACCCTAACAACATATGAGATGATGATAAGTGAAGGAAGACCTAAAAATAAGGAAGTTGCATTCAAGGTAGAAAATAATTCCAAGGAAAAGAAGGAACAAGGTAAGAAGGTCAAAGATAATGATTATTTTGATATTGATGATGATGAGTTGATAGTTATGTTTGCAATAAAAATGAAAATAGGTTTAGGTAAATACAAGGGTAAGTTGCCCTTTAAATGATTTAATTATGGAGAGATTAGACACTTTTATAACAAGTACCCTCATAATCATAAATAAAATGATGATGAAGAGTATTATGAATGTCATGATGATGATAATAAGTTTTATAGGTCTGATAAGATCAAGAGAATCTTTAAAAAGTATGATGACAAGAAAAAGGTTTTCAATAGAAAAATAAGATTTTACACCAAGGAAGACTAAAACTCATCTTATGAGAGTGAGAGAATTGATTATGAGAGTAACCATGAATGTGATGGTCTTGATGTTAATGAATTTCTCTTCATTCCTAAGGAAGAAAAAATTTCAAATCAAGAAGAGACCATGTGGTTTTGAGGTGTTGTTGGTGATTTAGATGAAGAAGAAAATGAGGCAGAATTTAAAGTTGAGATGATGAATGATCTAGAAGAATTAAAGATGGTGAATAAGAATAATAAGGTGATGAGGTATCTTATAAAAAAATATGAGTAGAAAATAAATTTATTTGAATATAGATTGAGTAACAATGTCCAAGAAACAAAAGGAAATAGTCAAATAAGTGGAGACTCAAACTGAGATTGTGACTGGAAGCCTAAAATCTAAAAAGGAAGAATGTGCAAGGTATGTAATTGAAGTAGATTCTTTGAGAACTAAGTTGAATTAGGCATCAAGTAGGGTGAAATACTTTATAAAGTTTTAAAATAGTACCAATGATATAGACAACATTTTGAGTAGTCAAAAGACTGCTAATGGCAAATCAAGCCTTGGTTTCAATGAAGACCAAAAGAAGAATGGTAATGTGATCAAGGAGAATCAGACCTTAAAGGTCAATGGTCAATCAAGAAATGATGGTGTTGGAATAATAAATACTAATATTATCAAGTATCATAATGCTATAATTTATGTTAATCCTTTCAATGGTTATTGTTATTCATGTAATTAATTTGGTCATAGAGCAATGCATTGTAGAAAGCCCTCCAAGAATGAATATGCTTATAACTATGAGAAGAGTCATTATTCAAGAGGTATGGTTCATGGTGTGTTTCCATGAAAAAAATAGTATGCTTTAATTATCAAAAGTTTGGTCATGCTTCAAATTTATATAATCATGGATTCTTAAGTCAAAATAAGAAAGTTGAGGGCCCTAGAGTGTAAAAAAGAATAAAAGAGAGTGAGTGGAAACCAAAGGTAGCTAAGGTGAATGATGACTAGTCTGCAAGTCTAAGTGGACTATTTTACATGATGGATCATAATTTAGATGCAAAGGAGTGCCAATAATACTCCATATCAGCTCAAATTATGGATGAATAAGTCAATAAAAATAGACCAAGTTAGAATGTTGTTCAAACATAGATTGAATAATTTAATCCTAAAAGGATCATGAAGAAAGTTTAGTCTAGTAAGGATATGGATATTTGGGAATCTCCTGAGTTTATGTTATTTTAGTACCCAAGAGAGAAGAGGTGACTCCATTAGGATTCATAAAGGCACTCATCTAGTGAGTATAAGCTTGATGGATGCTTTGTCTTAGGGGGAAATTTGTGTTCTTTGTTTCAAATCCAAAGTTTAGTAAATAGTTTATTGGAGGTGTGATTGCAAGATATGAGTTACAAAGCATTTGTATGATGACTTGATCAAACCAAGTCACATTCATGATACTATCTAAAAGATTGATATGTTCATGAATTTAGTTTGTTTTGAGCCTAATCTATGTTGATTTATTAATAAAGAGAGAGATAATGATATTTTTTTAAGAGAAAAGGTCTATTTTTCCAAGTCCAAAGATCATATAGTTGTCAAGAGATGACCCTTTGTAATTAATTTCAAAGGAGGAGAAAGTTATAGTTTGGGAGAATGGTCAATCTAAAGAGATACAACATGGGGAGATGAGAATGATCAGATTTTTTTGAGTTTTTTCCATCAATGAAAAAGGGGGATATTATTGAGGTATGTTCCTATTATTGGTGTTGTGGCATAAATGTTATCATTGATGTCAAAGTCAAAGTTGGTGTCATACATGGTGAGGTGGCATGTGACAAGGAGTCCTATGATAAGATAATTTGAAGGTAACCTATTGTCTCTATATTGAGAGAGAATTTAAAGGCAACCTAGTAATTCTTCTAAGGTTGACATGTTTCAAGATCAAGATACAAGGTAAGCATATTTTTGAGCACTAGTTTTATGAAGCATTATCATATCATGAGCAAGTACATGAAGATGGTGCTCTAGTAATATGGATACACATAATTATGATTGGATGCTAAATAATATTCAAGCATGCATATGAAGTTTTTAAACACTTAATAAAGTTAAGGTAAACATTCAGGGGTATAGTCTTAATCCTAAACATGCAACTAGATAAGTCCTAGACTCTACTTGTCCTAATGAGGAGTATTGAGGTTTTATCCTAAATTAAAATCATTGGTAGAGTATATGAGAATATGTTTGACACTATGTAAACATGGTTATAAAGTATATATTCTTTTAGAGGAGGTTTCTAGGTCAGTTCTTGGCTTAGTCTTTGCTTAACAAGACCTAGTGAGAAGACACAATATTGGTAGCATGATGAGGTGAGAAGTCTAAGGCTTATAAGAAGAAGATTGGTAGTGTTTGAGAAAGGTATTAGGTTGTATTAAATTATAATGAGGTTTTGATATCAATACAATAGGTTTCAATGTGTGTTCAAAGTCTAATGTATGGCTTACAGGTTTAAGCCTAGTATGCAAAGAGACTTAATGTGGACCAATGAGGGGTCAAGATCAGTTTCCAAGGTGACAGAGCTCATAATAGAATTTTTAGAGGTGTGATAGGTTTTATCAATTTTTTTACCAATTATAAGGTCAAAATTTGAAAGATAAAGCATGAAATGTGGCCTTGAAGTTTTCTATGTGCATAGAATGAGGTATAACATACCTGAGAAGAATTTTCCTATGCTCATTGGCATGTAAAACATTTTCATGAGATCCTAATAAGTTCATGATAGTTGGGGAAGGTTCCTATCTCATATTTATATGCATTTGTTTTGTATTCTATGGGAAATCCTTTATAAACAATTGTTAAGAATAGAAGGTAGTCTAAACCCTCCTAAAACCCTCACAGTGACCCAATAGGGAAGATCTTGTTTCTCCAAGTATGGTTGATATACTTTTATTTCTTCCAAAATCATATAAAATGGAATATTTTTCATAGCATGGATTTATGAGTGTATTTTTTTGAGAAACTTATCTCTTGATTGACTCAAATTTTTCCTTACCTTCTCTTGTCCAGCTGAAGGTAACATTCTTCTTAAGCATAGAAGTTAGAGGTTTGACCAAAGTTGTAAAGTTTGAAATGAATTTTTTAACAAAGTTGATCTTACCTAAGAATATTTGGATATCCTTATTATGATTTAGGAGTGAAATATCCAAGTTTACTTCCACCATTTTAGGATCATTTGTAAGGCCTTGTTTGGAAACCACATGCCCCAATAACTTGCCTTCATTGATAACGGGTTTAAGGACACACAAAATTCTTTACACTTGTCAAAGACTTGCCTCAAGTGATCTAAGTGATCAGTTACATGATTAGAGAAAACAATAATTTTATATAAATATACCAGTTTCATATTATTTATGAGGCCTAAAATACCATATCCAAGTCCCTTTGGAAGGCTTCACTAGCATTGGTCAACCTAAAAGGCATTTTTATGTAAATAAAAGTACCTCATTTTATGGTAACAGCTATCTTGTATTGATCACATGCTTGGATAAGTATCTAGTTATATTCAAAATAACCATTAAAGAGTTAAAAAATCTCATCCCTTCCTACAGTTTGTAGGATCCACTCCATAGGTGTAAGAGAGTAATGATCCTTAAGGGAATTTATATTAAATTCCCTTAAGTCCATAGATAACCTAATCTCCCCATTTTATTTATAATTGGGACAAAGTTAACCAACCATGAGTAATTTTTTATAGATAATATGATATTGGATTATATAATCTTATTTAACTCTTTCCTCATCAAAGGTTCAAGCTTGGGGTTTATGGGTCTTTATTTTTGTCTAACTAGTTTTGCATTAGGGTTAAACTCAATGGCGTGTTGAGCCAAGCTAGTATCAAAATTTCTCAAGTCTTGGTAACTTAAAGAAAATATGTCATCATTCTTCTACAAAGACCAATAAAATCCTATTTTTTATATTGTGTACATATCTTACCAGCCTTTTAAATATTACCATTGGATATAAAAATTGATTCATAGTTTCCATCCTTGATTATAATATTCTTCTTCTCAAATTTTAGGTGATCATCTAAGTTGAACATGATTTCTAAAGTGACTATCCCCTTAGGAAACTTGTTACCTTTTAGTTTAATTATTTGATCTTCATATTTCTCTTCGAGCCTATGCTAGTTCTTAACTAAGAATTATACTTCTTATTGCATAAATTTGATGATTTTTTCATCATTTTCAAATGCTTGCCAGCTAACATTGTTATCTAGAATTATAGGCCTAACTACTAGCTTGAAAAGATATTTTAAATCATTCATAACGTCATGAGTAATGTTATATTAATAGTTTATAGTATAAATCCTATCAACATCAACATTATCTATCCTTGGTAAAACTTAAATGTTTAAGGAATCAAAGCCTTTAATGAGATATTACACCCTATGATTGTAGCCTTCTAATGGGTTATTATTGATTAAATTTTGGCCTCTAACCTGATTTAAACTATATCACTATCACTCAATGCATGAAGCATTGTTATTCCTCTTTTTTGTTCTTATTGGAAGCCTTGGATCAATGCCTCATACCATGAATCATTGTTAGTGAATCCAATATATATTATATATGAAAATAATTATTTCTCATTTTTAGATGAAATCAATATAATACTTACACCAACACCATTTGTTCTCTTAGAACCATCAAAGAATAGATACCATACACCTACAACTTCATTTTGAGACTTGAAAAGATTTGACATAATTGTGTCTTCCTCAAGAATACATTAAGTACCCAATCAAATCTCTTCCAAATTATCATAAGAATCAAATCCATAGTGTTCATTTTACCACTCATTAAGTAGGATATCAAGAACCTCCTCCACATGTTTAGTAGTCTCTTTAATCACAATAATCTCTTATAAATAAAACATGGTGTAATTAATGGGTGTTAGACTGAAATAATATGGTTCAATGTGGTCCCTAGAAATAAGATCATCTTTGATAGTCACTTTGGTACCATACCTATTCCTAAGCAACATGTGTGACCGATTAGAATATAAATACCCACCCATATTTTTAGTGAATTCCCTACAAAGGTATAAAGAAAAGTAAGGAGGAAGGTATATGATTAAAACATCTTGGGAGATGGATAGGCTTTATAAAACTTGTAGGGTAAGGTTCAAGTTCTTAATGATTTCAATATTTGACAACTATACCATATAATTGAATAACATTTTTTAAGACTGGAGTATACTCTAAACCTAGCATATAAACTACCTTCTTAGGCAAAACTAAGCTACTTTTACTAGAATAAATCATGAAATTGTGTAATAGGTGCTTACCAAAATGAAGGAGATGTAAAATGGGGGTGGTTTGCTAATCTTAATAATATATCCTTTCCTTGGTTGACATAAGTGAGTAGGATCAGTTAATATAATTTATTTTCTTGCTTGACCAATATGAGTTAAAGCATCTTCCAATAAGTCTCTTTGGGTAAGAATGGAGAGATTCTTACATATGGTGACATTAAGATTTATTCTCTTCATTTTCTCAACTATATTGAAGGGAATTTTACCTCCTTTTGATTAGAATTTAGGAACAATAGCCTCATCTCTTTGATGTGGATTGATTTGAGGATTTCCCTTTGAAAAACCTAATTTTCTTATGGTTTATGTGGCTCAACAACTATTTTCTCCTTGGTAACCTCGTGAGAGTCTTGGGAAGTAATAATTTGAACACTTGAGGAAGATAACCCGTCTTGCATTGCTCTTATTTTTAACCTTGTATTGTAGGATACTTTGGTGCTTACCTTGTTTGAAACCTCATTTTGATCTATGTCATAAAAGTCTCCTTTTTTCCAATTCACTAGAGTTGAATCACCTTGTACTTGAGCTAGTTCATGTACTTATCCTCCTTATAAAATTGACTCACTTAATTGTCCTTGAAAAAGTGGCATACTTTGGACCATCAAGGCTTGGTTGAGCACTACATTTTGACATGTAGTCTACTTGTGAGGCTAACTATAAGGATAACACCACTCATAGTTTTGAACCAAGTTATTTTTCATAGGTATAATGTATTTTTAAGTGTTAAAAGCATTGGGATTTTAACTATTATAGGGCATAAGATTTGTGATTTAGCTTTGAGATTATTGATTACTTTGATAAGGCTACTTATGAGGATGATAGGCTAATTATACTATTGATATGGTATGATATGATAAGTTTCACACCTCTTTAAGTCACTAACTAATAGACAAATTTTTGAAACAATGACTTCACTTAATTTAGCTCATTAGGAGGGGAAACAAGCTAAGATGATTAGCTATTTTTTACTAGAATAAGTGCCAAAGCAAAGTCGGCTGTAATGGTGGAGGTTTAAGGAATAAATAAATTGTAGGCCTAGGGGAAATATTCCTTACTTGAATCAATTTATTCTTATCCCTTATGTAAATATCATATGCAACTAACATCATTGTACCTCCCATGGACTATACCATGATAATAATATCACTATTCAAATATCTCAATTAGTACAAAAAGTAGTATTAGGAGTGGGATTCATGAAGGGTGGGATTCTATCCCATTTATTTTGGAATCTAAAGTTAAAATCCACCATATATTCATGAGGATTTTTCTTTATGGTTGAAATTTATTCCATGAGAGAGATATGGTCATCTTATCTTTGAACTACTAGTAAATTCTCTCTCCAAAATCATTCTAGTTATGTATTAAACTAGGTTATAACCCTATATACCATTAAATATCTCTTCATTTCAATGAAATAACAAGAATTCTCAATAACACATTTTATTAAATGATGTGGATTACACCAATGTTAGAAATGTCATGGATAGGCTCTATAAGAGTAGTAGTATCCTCACCAGTGAAAGAGGGAATGTTATTGAGAGCTAAAATTGGGATATCATCATATGTTTTAAGATATAATGGGATGACTCCATTGAAACCTACAAATAATTGATTCATTTGAGTAATCATATGAAAAAATAGATTTAATATCCCTCTTCGTTTAGGAAAACTACCAAAAGGAGGTGTTGATTGAGCTCTTGGAAAAGGCTACCTACAACTTCTTATTATTCTTTCTATAGACCTTGAAAAAGTTATTATTCTTCTTCTATGAGTAAATTATAACTCAATAAATTGAAAATTAGTGCCTCTTATAAAATACCTTATCTCCTTTGGCATGAAAATAAAGAGTTGATCTTGAAGAAAAAATCTTTGGAGTCACCAAGTGCCTCTGAAGTGTCTTCAATCCTAATACTTAATAAGGATCATCATAAAGTCCTCATATAAATTATTCTAATCCAATGTAAATCATCCCATTAGTTCTACTATAAACTATTGGTGATTTGGGTGTTTCACCCATTCAATAAAATAGTTGATCTAGTGGTAATAATGATATCATCCCAAAGGTGTGGGACCTTTAATATTTGGGGGTGAACGTCAAGAGAGGGCCAAATTCATCCTAAAATAATATACACATGATTTAATATTAGTTTAAAACCTAAAATTATTATAAAATACCTATCTATAGGTAATGCTAAGTGTTTTTTTGGTGGTGGAAAAGGAAGAAAATGAATTGAAATTGAAAAAACTATGATGCACTAATAGTTTAGAGATCTTATCCTCTTATTAGAATATCGCAATAAACCTTAAAATTTTAAAATAACTCACATAGATACTACAAACCTATAACTCTCTCAAAACTTACATAAGTAATTTACATGGAGGTAAATTATACATAGCATAAAAATTGAAAATAAAGGTGTAAAATTTAAAGGATGACATTAAAACAGACTAAAACATCCATAAATGATGATCTATAGTCAAATTCACACAACAATCAAGAAATTTTACAGCATATGAGATGTAAATATCAATCTTTATTAGATTCAAGGCTCAAAACTAGCATTACAAGTCTTCATAAAAGTAGAGTCTCATCATACCCATAAGGATAGATCTAGAATAAGGCATTTCTAGCCCTATATATAAGAAATATGAGATAATAAAACACTAGAAGATTTCATAATTACTAATATTACATCATAACTCATCCAATGAAAGAGAGGAAATAAGTGGAAATGGGTTCATTAATCCCTCTTCAATGCCCTAAGCCTACTCCATGAAGATATCTCAAGAAGGTTTACATAGTAGTGGGAGAGGAGACCTTGTTACTATTTTTATCCTTAGGAGTGCCTGAACATGGTGAATATGATCCTCCAAGGCTACTATATTTGAGAAACTCCTACATTAATAGCCTCAACTCACCCATCTCTTCATACCTATATGTCAAAGCTTGTTGAATGGTTGACTTAGAAGTAGGCATCCTATGCCATTTTGAGCCTTGAGTTGACTTGGAATGACCACCATTCCATGAGGAGTTACACACCTTAATAAAAAAAATCAAATGCTTTCATACCCCATCATTATTTTAATGATCACTCACACCATCTATAGTCTTGAAGAGCTAATTAAGAGACCTATCCAACATGCCTTTCATGCTTGAAATATGATGGAATTGGGGACTTCAAATTATTATCATTGCCATTTATTACATCCCAATTTTCCTTTAGACTCATTAATATGTTAATTACTAGATTTTATGGTTAATTATTAGTTAACTTAATGTGTTAAGTGGTTGAATTAGTAATATGTTGATTATAGATAGTTATTTACTACTTGTGATCATGATAGTTAACTTATTGTTAGATATTTGTATACTATTGTGTACATTATGATCATGATTATTTAATTATCAATTAAAATAGTTATTTTGATTATTTTATGATATGGTCTAACTATTATTCATTATATTGAGGTGGATGCAGGATGAGGTCCATCATCCTAACTATGACTGAGGGAGGGTATCATCATAGAGGATGGAGCATATGGAGATGAGTGGGGAATGAGATAAGGAAATGGTAACCCTACACATACCACTTAGAATAGAAATCTATTTGATAATATTTATTTGGTTAATATTTATTGTTTGTAGCATGAATCATATTATTAATGTGTTTCCTTATTTGTCAATGATTGATTATATTTCATGATTTCATATTTTTTAAACCTTAATTGAGGTGTTTGGGATGTGATTGATTAATTTAATATTTTTATTGGTTGAAATTCACATATCTAGTTTTCATAATTTGTACATTAATTATCTTTCTAGAAAGTGAAGTCTTATTTCATTATCTTGATAATGATTACACTTATGAGTGGTATTTTATGGTTAAAATATCATTTTTGTCATGATTACAATGTTAATTAATATGTTTTATGTCTATTAGATAACACATTATAAATCTCTATGATGTTTTAAACATAATTGATATGTGTGTTTCATGCATACCCAATAGCTATTCAAATGTTGTTTTATGAAGTAAATTGCATATTTATAAGGTTTGTTGACTAAACTTAGGACATATGTTTATATTAAATTAAAGTCATAGTTTATAATAAAAATGTCTTGATTGTTTTATTTATTGATGTTTTTACTTAGACTAAGTTCAAGTTAGTGAAGGTTTTGAAAATTAAATCAAAGCATATTGCTTGTGCAAAGGTTGAGGGTAC
>JARHVA010001678.1:2930000-2972500 GCA_037957365.1 Torreya grandis | reverse complement strand
GTATAGTGGTCTTTTGGATCCCATAAAATTTTGAAGTAATTTTTCTTTAGAAGACTAGTGATCAGATTTATATTATATTTAGAGACTTAAACAACAAGGAATGGATCCTCTCCAATGTTTATTCCCCTTTGGAGTTTATGAGAAGGCCTTATTTCCTTCTATAAGGCCTATGAAATATAGAACTAGATTTTAGCTGGTGAATTTAATACCCTATTACTCTAGGGTAAAAAAGAGGGGGACTAATAGACTTCACAAAAAACATGATGGATTTTAATGATTTCATATCAAGAGTGGGACTTGAGGATGTGTACCTAAATGGAAACCCATTCACTTGGTCCCATAGGAGGATGGGAGATAATTTTATTTAGGTCCACCTTAATATAGTTATTATCTCCTTAAATTGGAACATATAATTCACCAACAAACTCTCCTCCCTACCTATAATTGTCTTGGATCACAACCCATTGATCTTTGAAAGTGAAAATGTTTCAAAACCAAAGAATAATATTTTAAGATTTGAAAACATGTAGTTATACCACCCAAACCTAATCAAATCCCTAAAGTAATGGTGAAAATAACCTTTCTTGGGTACTAACATGTATATTCTGACAAAAACAAATTCTTCAAGGTAAAGCTAAAAATTTGGAACAAGAATTTTTTTGGTGACATATTCTTGCAAAAAAGGGCACTAGAGGAGGAACTAACAACAATTGAAGAAATCTCAACTCTAGAAGGAAACAATGAAAAAACCTACCAAAGGGAAAAATAAGATATGTGCCAATTTCACAACTTAGGGGCAAGGGAAGAAGCCTATTGGTGACAAAAGTCCATGTACACTTAGTTGAAGGAAGGAGACAAGAACACCAAGTTCTTTCATCACTTGATGACTATAAATAGGAATGTGGATAGAATTACTTAGTTTTAAATGGATAATTAGAATATTAGCAAATAAGATGAGGAGATATCCTATCACACAATAAATTTTTTCAAAAATATTCTCATAGAAGAAGGCCCTCCTGATGAATAGTTGGTGGACAACATTTTGAATAACTTTAACAAAGTCATATTTGATTCTGACAATGCTTCCCTTACTAAAATACCATCAGAGAAAGAGGCAAAAAATGTGTTATTTATGATGGAGGGATTTAATTCCCTAAGACTTGATGGTTTCCCCCCCTTTTTCTTCCAAAATTTTTGGGATATTATTCACACTGAGGTTAAGGCAATAGTTAGGAAATTATTTCAATCTAGAATGATTCTTAGATAAATGAATAATAATTTTTTTGTTCTGATTCCAAAAGGGCCAGGAGTAAACAACCTAAGTTTTTCTACCCAATCAATCTTTTTAATACCATTTACAAAATTTTCTCGATCATCTTGGTGAATAGAATGAAACACCTCCTGGATAAATTCATCATGGAACAACAAGTAGAGCTCATGGTTAGAAGAAAAATAATAGATTAAATCATCTTGGTGTATTAATCCATTCACTCCATCTCCAAATCCCCAAGATAAGGAATGTTTCTTAAGATGGACATGAATAAAGCATATGATTAAATTTCCTAAAATTTCTTAATGAAGATCCTTGAAAATTTGGGATTCAATCAGGACCTAAGGAAAATAACATAAAATTACATAGCTACCCCAAAATTCTCCATAATCATGAATGGAGTCCTAAAAGGCTTCTTCTCATATTCTATTGGACTAAGATAGGGGGACTCTCTCTCCCCATATCTCTTCATCATCATGGCATAAACCTTGGAGAGGAGTTTGATAAAATCCCATACATAGGGTTTGATCAAAGTCATCTTTGTAGCACTCAATACTAAACTTCTCACCCATGAAAAATTCACAAATGATATGATCATCTTAGGTGAAGCTTCAATAAAGGAAGCTAAACAGATGAATTCCATTCTAACAAATTATGATTCTATCTCAAACTAGTGTATAAGATTTTGTAATATTTCTCTTTTCTTCATTAATACTCAAATGATTTTACAAAAAAGGATTGAAAGAATTTTGGAATGCCATGTGAGTCAATTATCAAAAATATATTTGGGTATTCTACTATTTGAAGGTAAAATGTATTTGGACGTCTAGAATCCCTTCATTATTAGAATTTAAATAAAAATTATAGGGTGGGAGGAACACTTCCTCACTTAGGTGGGAAAATTTTAGTTACTCAAATTTTTGATTTAGAGTATCTTAGTATACCTAATGTTAGTTAGTATTATAAATACCCACCAAGGTGTCATCAAAAATAGAACAAATTCAAAATAAATTATTATGGAGGGGCATCAAGGATCGATTCAAGTTCCACCTAGTCTCTTGAAAGAAAGACTATCTATCTAAAGCAAATGGGGGATTAGGGCATAAAAGTATTAAGTACATGAATATGGCCCTGCTATAAAAAAAGGTATGGAAACTTATGAAATAAGATATATAATGTGCTAGAATAGTCAAGGCCAAATACCTAAAAAGGCATGAGAAAGACTACCGTATATGGGAAAAAGGCCTAGCAGATGGTTATACATTCTGAAAATCCATCAATAACTGTAAGTATCTACTTATAAAAGGAATTAAATGGAAAATTAGAGATGGGGAGATAATAAACTTCTAAGAGGATGCCTAGATTTCCACCATCCCCTTTCTTCACAAGGTATTTGGGATAACTTATGTTTGGGATTCAAAAAAGATGAGGCTCTAAATTCAAAGACTATTGATATGTGAATGAGGGTTTGAAGAGTTGGAAAGTCCTTCGCATAAAAATTTGTACTATTGAAGAAGTATAAGAAATTCATAATCTCAATTCCTCAATCAAATAATTTCACATCCCTATGTTTTCTAAGGAAGATCATTTTATATGGGTAGTTGAAGACAACATAATGTATCTGGTGTCCTCTAGGCATGCCATTGATTTGAATCTAGAAGATGAATGGAACTATTGGAAAGATCTATGGATAAAACACTTGACTCCTAAAGTGAAATTATTTTTTTGGTTGGTAGTCCAAGACAATATCCTAACCATGGATAACATGGAAAAAAGAGGACTTATTATTCCCAGCTAATGCCCACTATGTAGGAAAGCTAAGGACTTAATCCATCATCTATTTCTAACTTATCCATTCAGCTTGAGCTTATTTTATTGGTTATTAAACAAATTCAAACTCTCATGGGTTAAATGAGATAATATTTTAGACCTCATTAAGTAATGGAAACCTCCTTAGAATATCCCTTCCCTAGCATTCCTATGGAATATGGTTCTCCCACATTAGTTTTAGAGTGTTTGGAAAGCCCGTAATAACAATCTATTTTCAAAGAGAAGACACTAGCCAAAAGGGGGTTTTCTTTGACTATTCCATGCCATCACTAGGAATTAGAGAGCCTTCACTCCCATAGATAAAAATCTAAGATCTACCTTATCATAGCTAATTTTTAGTAATTAGGAGGTGGTACAAAAGTTATTTCCCCATCCAAAGATTTAACACATAAACACACTAGGTGGAAGACTCCACCTAAAGGCTAGGTTAAATTTAACTTTGGTAGGGCCTTAAAAGGAAATCTAGGTCTTGTAGGTGCAGGGGGGGAAGCTATAATTAATTTAGAGGATAATTTCATTATTTCCTACACAAGCCCCATGGGAACACATAATATCCATCTACATGATCAAAGTCAAGGAAACATTATGGGGCATCCAACTTACCTGCAGCCTTAATATGGAAATAATTATTATTTAAGGGGATTCTTTCAATATTGTCAATGCCCTTGAAGGAAAAATAACCCCCTCCCACACAATAAAATCCATAATTGATGATGCTAAGAAGTATTTTATGGAGATGACACAATTATCCATTATTCACACTCACCATGAAGGAAATGGGGTTGCATATATACTTTCTCATAGAGGAGTAGGTATCCCTCTTTTAACTAAGTGGCATGTTGGATGCCATGTCCCTAAAAGTGTCTCATCAACCATTCAAAAGAATGTACCTCAAGATAGGAGGTGATTTGGTAGCTACATGCATAAACTATACTCCTCAAGTGATGGATTTAAAATATTATGACCCATCATTATTCAAACATGGGGATAATTAATTACATAAGGTGGGGGGAAGTGTGTACTACAAGTATTTTTAAAATCATTAACACTAAGCTATATGAGGAACTACCAAATTCCATCTTTGGTTCACTGGGTACTATGGAGACTAGTGGAGATAGGGATTACCTTGAACTAACTTCCTAATCAAAATTCTAAAGTATGAAGAAGGTGTGGAAGGACTCATAATTTATGCTAAGGGTAACTAAACATGATGTGGTATTAGTGAGATAATTAATTATCAGGTGGAATAAGAGGGTTAGGGATCTAAGAATGGTTAGAGTCTTAGTCATGAAGGAGTTTATTAGAGAAGATATGGGTATGTCATGCAATGGAGCAAAGGTATATAAATACCAAACAAAAAATTATGAGCTTCTACATAGGTTCTTTCACACCAATGAATTCATCAAGATAGACAAAAGGGGTTCCCTTATATATACCTCCCATACCAATGGCCTAAAGTATGCCTACAAGTAATGAAGTATTTGATTTCTGAAGATAATCACAACATAATCTTATCTCATAACTTTCTACTGCTAAATAATTTTCTAGGGTATAAAATCAGCCC
The DNA here is from genome assembly GCA_037957365.1 of Torreya grandis. Classification (NCBI taxonomy): domain Eukaryota; kingdom Viridiplantae; phylum Streptophyta; class Pinopsida; order Cupressales; family Taxaceae; genus Torreya; species Torreya grandis. The sequence continues at coordinate 2,967,836 of JARHVA010001678.1, read as the reverse complement.
CCTTTTTTATCTCCATAAATCCTTGAAGATCACTACTCTCACACACCAAATAAATTAAGTAAATCCCATTCTACACCAAGGCTTAATCCTATTAATGGTTAATCATGTAAAAACCTTTCTAGGTAGGGAGGTTCTTCTAGAGGGGTCCTATGTTGAGGAGGACTCCCCTAAGGAAGGCCATACCTCAAGTTCCTACCATCCAATAATAAATACTTCCCATGTTATCCCTTTATCCAAAACCTTTATTATAGACCCTCCCTTGAAACTCATTATCCCAAAACCTAAACCAGTCCTACTAGATAAGTGAACCTCCAGGGAAGTGGTAGGGAAAGGAAAGACCCACCTAACTAAGGAGATCAAATCTAATAAAGATCAACTAGAAATTTTTAATAGTAAGCTTCATGAGACTAGGATGTGTCTAGTAGGCCTTATACAAGATTAGAATGCCATGAATAGAGAAGTTGAAAAAATAATCCAATCCTTCACCCATTCTATTAATGTAGACTAAACCCCCTGAATAAACACATAATGGTGTTGGAGACCTCTTCTCCCAAGATCCCCCTCATAACCCCCACCAAGAAGACCCTGATGAAAGAATAGGTGCAGAAGAGACCCTAGATAATCCTACCTAGGGAGGATGCAAAAGAGCCTAAAAAAATAACAAGGGAAAAAATTTCAAATAAAAAATAGGGTGCATAGGAAATTATGACCGAGGATGTGAAGGAACCAATGGATGGATCCCCCCTCTTGGAATAGTTTATTATTTATCTATCTACTATTTTGCCTTCTATATGGATAGTTAATTATTATTATTATTATTATTATTATTATTATTATTATTATTATTATTATTATTATTATTATTATTATTATTATTATTATTATTTAGTGTTCAGCCTATGGAGCTTGCTACTTTACTTTACACTTTTCATCTATGGTTCTTAATCCTTGTAAAACTAGGGTATTTACCTTATCAAATAAAAATAATCTTTTTTAAATCTAAAAGGGTTTATATCAATTAGCTAATTTATAGTATTTAGATGCTCACAATGGAATATATGAGATAATATGATGTCTTTGTATGTTATAAATTTGTGGATTATAGCATTAATATTCTTGGATAATATTAATTACATTAAATAATTAGGTGTAATAGAATTCACATACTTATTTAGTGTCACTAATAGGCAGATTAAGGTTATCAAAATGAGTTGAGTGTGTTTAAATTTGACTGATCTTGAAATCTAGAAAAACTATATTAATAATTTGGCTAAAGTATCATTTATGTTTTGAACATTATCATTTCACTTGTTTGATTTAGTTTTCATGTATTATATGATATTATGTTAGAATTTATTTCTTTATGATATGTTAAATGTAATAGCTATATTAAAACACACAAGTTTTTAGTTGACTTTTTAAATTTTTGCACTATCACTATCTACCCATCCATGAAGGGAGGGTCATTCCATTATTGGAAGATTGTGTAATGGATCAATGGTCCATGGTTGGTTGTGAGGCTTTATTTAGGATTATATTAGGATATTAATGAGTTTATTGAGACTCATATATTTTATGGAACATTATATATTTTTTATGTGATATTTAGATATGTAATATTATATTAATGTACTATTTGATGTTAATTTTGTAACAAAATAGTTGGATATATATATATTTATACCTATTGTATTACTTAATCAATAGTGGATGAATTATTAACTTGGGTACTTTAGTACTTTTCATTGTTGTACTTGTAAAAGTAAATCAACATTTATTATTAATAGATCATTATCTAAATGGAATTAAATAGTTAACTTGTTGGTTAATAGCATAGTTTAATTAAATGATACATTTAGTTAAATATCATTAAATGCTAAAGTAATTTGTTATTGAGTTTTTAAAAAAACTAACTTATTTCTAGTTAACCCTGAGGGGTTGTTACATTATGGTATCAGAGTTGAGGTTCAAACTCTTGGACTTAATGAGTCCATTAAATTATTCTTATTCTTATATATTTAAAAATAATAATGTTATGTCGAAGGCTAGATGGTGAGAGTACATCCAATCCCAATAATGTTAACCCTCTAATTAAACCAAATTAGTTTATCACTAAATAAGTTGTAAAGTTTGATCAAATTCTTACAGCCATAAATGAGACTAGGAACCAAATACCTTCCCTTAAATAGGAGGTTCATGGACATATTGATAAAAAAAATTATAATGAATTTGAAGAATATCCTACTAAATAATAAGTTCTTGAATAACCTAGGCAAGAGGAGGTACCTCAAGATGTGAGAGTATGTGTAGTTATCGAGCTTGCATGTGACATGAATAAAGTTAATCCATACAAGTTTGAAGGAACCATTTTTGGAGATGGATTATAAATGTGGATAACTAAGATGGAAAAAATATTTAGAGACAAAGAATTACTTTAAATTCATATTAGTAGTTTAGGTAGCTTACCAATTGGTTGGTGAAGCAATAACATGATGGGAAAATAATAAATTAGAGATGAATATTAACTCTACTACCACCACATAGAAACATTTCATGACCTTGTTCAGATCACAATAGTTACCTCAACTCTATTTTGGTCATAAGCTATCATATTTTCAAAATATAAAGCAAGGAGACCTTCTAGTGAATGAATACTAGGAGAAATTCACCAAACTCCTAAAGTATGTTCCTTAGTATTAGGTAGATGAGAGGTTTCAATTCAATAAATTTATAATGGGATTAACACCCCAAATTAGGTGCAGGTTAGATATGCATGGGCCATCTACTATGGATCAAGTCTTTGAAAAGATAGTAAATCAAGAGAAAAATTGAAGCCACTTGCTTAGGTTAGAGAGAAATTCAAGAAAAAGTTTGGAGGTCCTATAATGGTTTTCAAAAAGAAGCATTGGAAAAGTAGTGGAAACTCTAAAAATTAATTAATAAATTAGAATGTCAAGTTTAGTAGTGATTCATGGAATATGAAATAGGGAACTAGTTTCAAAGGAAATCAATAATCCAATATGAAAGGATCACCTAGTGGATGTTTCATTTATGGATGTGATCATTACACTATGGAATGTATTTGGGGTTTTTAAGATAGTAAGAATAAGGGTTCCACTCTATACAAGGATATTTTCAATATATAATTCATGAAACTATTGACAATCATCAAGTTGAGTTTTAGGCTTCTCCTATTGAGCTATCAAATACTTTATTTGGTCATCCGAGTTTAATTTTGATTGATACAAGAGATAGTAAATATTTTATTTATACTAAAATACTTAACAAGTTGTCTACAAAAGTTGGAGTTATGTCAAATTCATGGTTAGTTCAATACTTGAATAAATTTAAGGTCAAGGTTGATAAATGTTTGGTTGAAGTTGAAATTAAATTACCTAAATTAAATATGGTATTGGATATGTTTGAAGCACCACTCAGGTCATATAATGTGATCCTAGGAGTAAACTGGTTAGCTTAGCATAAAGATAAGGTGGATTATTTACTAAAAAATGTTGAATGTATAGATGATTTGGGTAATCAAACCCAAATTCATGGAGTAAAAAGGGATTTTAAACTTAGACATATTTCAACAATTTAGTTGAAGAAAGCATAGATAAAAGGGTGTCAAGCATATATTGTAAAGATAAATGATATGGAGGAATCAAAGGAACATTCCATCTAAGATTATCCTTTTCTTTAGGTTTTTCAAGATGTTTTTCCTAAATAATTTCTAGGTTTACCCCCTAAAAAAGAGTTTGATTTCTCAATTCATATCATTATAGGGTTTAAACCTTAGTCTAAAGCCCCATATAGAATGACGAAAACCAAATTGGTAGATTTAAAGGCTCAAATTCAAGATCTATTATCCAAAGGGTTGATTCGACCAAGCATGTCACCATGGGGTACACCAATTGTGTTCATTAAGAAGAATGATGGAACCCTTCACCTATGTATTGATTATAGGAGGTTGAACAAGACAATGTTAAAAAATAAGTATCCTTTACCTCATATTAATGATATCTTTGATCAAATTCATGGATCATAAATTTTATTTAAGATTTATCTTTGATTAGGATATCATTATTTAAGGATTCACAAGGAAGACATTCTAAAAACAACTTTTATAACTCGATATGGGCACTATAATTTCATAGTTCTTCCTTTTGGGATAAGGAATACACCATAATCATTTATTAATCTTATGAACAATGTGTTCAAGGATTATCTAGATCATTTTATGTTGGTGTTTCTATACAATATCCTCATGTATTCACAATCTAAGGAGGAACATATAGATCATTTGAAGTTGGTTTTGTAATGGTTGTGGAAGCATAAATATTTTTTGAAGTTGACAAAGTGTGTCTTATTTTAGAAAAAGGTACAATAATTTAGGCACATTATATATGCATAAGGAATATATATATATATATATATATATAGATCCTTCAAAGATTAAATCCATTTGGAGTGAACAAGACCTAAAAATGTCCATGAAGCTAGGAGTGTTATGGGTTTGGCTAGATATTATAGGAATTTTGTTCCAAACTTTTCCAAGATAGAAAATCCTATTACCTCTCTTCAATGGAAGATCAAAATTTCATGTGGTTAGTGAAGTGTGAACAATTTTTTTAGGAGTTGAAAAAAAGGCTTTCCTCAGCACTAGTGCTGATAATTTCTGATCTAAATGGCCAATTCTTGTTAATAATCAATGTTTTAGGAGGTCTTAGAGGAATTCTCATGCAAGAAGGTTCTATTTTTGTTTATTATTCCAAAAATTTGAATATATATGAAGTAAATTGACCCACATGATCTAAAATTAGATGAAATATTACATGCCTTACAAGTTTGAATATATTATCTATTGGAAAAATTATTTGATCTCAAGACTGATAACTTGGGGCTCACATATATCTGAACATAACCTAACCTGAATGCATGTTAGAGGTGATGGTTAGAGTTCTTGTCAGATTATGATGTTGACATTAACTACATAAAATTCAAGGAAAATAGGGTTGTAAATACTCTTAGTCAAAAAAGGTATATAATAGCTTTAACTACTATCAGGAGTACCTTTCATGATCAAGTAGTTAAATTATCTTTGAGAGATGAATTTTATAAACAGGTAAAGTTTGGATTAGCTTAGAATGCTTAGGATCCTAATTATGAAGGATCCAAGTTCAAAAATGATGGTTTATTGAGGTACAAAAGAAGGATTTATGTACTAGACAAGGAAAATTTGAGGAATGTAGTACTCAAGGAACTGCATAATTATCCTTATTTAGGCCATCTAGATGTGACTAAGCTCTTGGCAAAGTTGACACCGTTATTTTTTTGGAATTGAATTAAGAAAGATGCAAAAGATTTTTGTTTCATAATGTTTAGAATGTTAGTGAGTTAAGGCTGAGTATGTGCATTCTAATGGGTTATTATACCCACATACCATACCAAATGGAATGGTAAGTCATTAGTATGGATTTTGTCTAAGGGTTTTTGATATCTCAAAACTGACATGACATGATTTTGGTGGTTGTTGATAAACTCACCAAGGTAGCTCACTTTATTCTTGGTAATATTTTAGATGATACACCTATGCTTGTGAATAGATTCATGAAATAAGTGTATATATTGCATGGGTTTATAGAAAATATTATTTTGGATAGGGACCCAAAAATAACTTATATAATATGGTTGACTGTCAATTCAACTTTGGGTACATTGTTTAACTTTAGTATAATGTACCATCTAAAAACAACTAGATAAATATAGAGGGTGAATCAAGTTTCAAAATATATTCTAAGGATGTACTACATAGACCAATAATATAGGTGGGAAGAATATATTTCATTGGTTGAGTTTTCTACAACTCATACTAATCAACTAAGAAAATGGCTTCATTTGAGGCATTATATGGAAGGTTTAGAACACCAATTAGTTGGGATAGGTTAGAAGATAGGGTAGTCTTTGGTCTAGATATACTTCTTGAAATGGAAGAACATTTTAAGTTAATAAGGCATAACATGGATAAATCTAATGATAAAAAGAAAAGCTATGCTGATTTGAAAAGAATAGCAAGTTAGTGGGAGATAAAGTATTTCTATAGGGTAATCTACAAAAAAACTTGACTTAATTTGGAAAATCAACTAAATTATCTCCTAGATATGTATGAACCTTCAAGGTCTTGGAAATTATCAATCCTATGGCATACAAGCTAGCTTTTACACCAACTTTAGCACTCATATGTAATATTTTTCATGTGTCCTATCTTAAAAAGTATGATGTTGATCCTTCTCATGTATTAGATTGGAATGCTTTATAGGTTCTGGATCTTGGGGTGGTCATAGTATAACTACTTAGAATAATTATCACTCTCAAACTTAGTTTGGGTAATAGATATTGTTGTAGTATAATATCTAATGGGACCAATATTCTGAAGATAGTGTTACTTGGGAAGATTATGAAGAGTTACATAAGTTGTTTCCATATTTGTTTGCTTTATTTTTCTAGATATTATGTTTATTTTTTACTAAACACTATTTTATTTTAGAACTTTTGTTGAAATAAGTGGCATTGCCATGATGACCAGCTTTAGGGGGGGGAGGATGTTACATCCCAATTTCCCTCTAGACTCATTAATCTATTAATTACTAGATTTTATGGTTAATGATTTGTTAACTTAATGTGTTAAGTGGTTGGATTAGTAATATGTTGATTATAGATATTTGTTTATTACTTGTGATCATGATAGTTAACTTTTTATTAGCTATTTGTATTTTTTTGGTACATTATGATCATGATTATTCAATTATAATATTTATTATTATTATTTCATGATATGGTCTAACTAATGTTCATTATACCAAGGTGGATGTAGGATGGAGTCCACCCTCTTGACTATGACTAATGGATGGTGTCATCATAGATGATGGAGTATATGGAGATGAGTGGGGAATGAGAGAAGGAAATCAGAACCCTCCACACACCACTTAGAATATAAATATATTTGTTAATTGCTAGTTGGTTAATTTGATTATTTGCAACATGCATCATATTATTAACATGTTTCCTTTTTATCAATGATTGATTTTATTTCATGATTTTGTATTGATTTAATCTTAATTGATGTGTTTGGAATGTGATTGATTAATTTAATGTTTTACTTGGTTAAAATTCACATATCTAGTTTTTGTAAGCTATGTAATGATTATCTTGCTAGAACATGAAGTCCTATTTCAATGTCTTGACAATGATTGCACGTGTGAATGGTATTTTCTAGTTTGAATATCATGTTTGGCATGATTACAATGATAATTAAGATGTTTGATGTCTATTAAATAACATGTTATAAATATCTATGATGTTTAAACCATAATTAATATATGTATGGAATGCATACCCAATAGCTATTCAAATGTTGTTTTATAAATCAAATTAAATATTTATAAGGTTTGTGGACTAACTTTAGGACATGTTTGGATTAAATTGAAGTCATAGTTTATAATAAAAAGGCCTTGATTATTTTACTAATCGATGGTTTTACTTAGACTAAGTTCAATTTAGTGAAGGTTTCAAAAATTAAATCAAGGCATATTTGTTTTAGTCAAAGGCATATTACTTGTGGAAAGGTTGATCGTACCTTAGACTATACTTGAAGTTTTTGTTAAGGGCATGATTATTTTGTTAGGGTCAAAATACCTCTTTTGAACCTTAATGACTTTCATTATTATTTTTTTGGCATGCTTGTTTTGGTCAAAGACCATCTTTTGATTTATAATTTTAATATGATTATTAGCATGAGCATATTCAATAATCTAGGGTTTACAAGCTATTTAGTTTATACACTCTTTGAGTCATAATATGAAGCTTCATAGACTTTTTATGTTTCAAGGTTTGGTCATAATGGTTTTTTATTGGTTAATTAGATTGTTGAGGGTTTCTTGCTGATCTATCATGCCATAATTTTGGGAAAATAATGATGAAACTAGAGATTTGTTTGGCAAAGACCCAGTTTTATGGAGTATATATAGGGTTTTGGCATGTAACTTAGAGAAAATGGAGATATATGGAGGTTGAGGGTTTGGTGAGGAGATTTTATAGGAGAAGGAAATAGATTTTCACTACTTGGATTTATGTTTTGAGGTAGGGTCTATTAAAAATTTAAATTTGGTTGCCATTTTTAAATGTTTTAGGAATACACTATTGAAATGGGTTTTTATTTTTGATTTAATAAATTAAAAAAAGGGTAAATTATGTCATTGACCCAAAGGATGGGTATGACCCATCCAAATGGCCATATTCATATTAAACACTACCATATTCATATTGACTATGTATTTATTTACATTCTATTGGTTGAGGGAACTGGTGTTTCTTTTTTAGCTTATTTTTAAAAAACTAGGTTTTGACTAGCTATAAAATTGGTTGGTGACATTGTTTTTGGTTTGAATACTTCTATGATTATAGTGGTTGTGTTTGATGATATTCAGTGGGGTCAACTTAATTTCTATGAATAAGGAAATATTTGTTGAAATCTCTTTTTGTGTTGGAAAAAAAGGTTCTAGGTGAAATATAGAAATATTATATTTGATTATTTTATTATAAGTAATCTATGAATGATTTTGAGTTTTTTAATTTATGAATAAAAATAAAAAGGGTCATTTATAAATGACCCTATGGAAGGGTTCATCCCATCCACAAGGTCAAGTATAAATAAAACCCATGTCTTGTCATTTTTTGGCTATGTGTATTTGATTTAGCCATGAATGAACTAATCTTAGGGTTTGTGAGATCTTTAGATCTTAATTTCTTATGTTTGAAATTTATAATAAGTTTTAGATACTGAAATATAAGGTAAACTGACTATCTTAAGGCTGAATACATTTATCTTTTGGGGTATACACAATTGGGTATCATTCTATAAGTGTATACATAGTTAGAACAAATAAATAGAATCCATGTTAGTAATGGTTGTGTGTATGTAATATTTTAAGAACCAAATAATATTTGAGGTTTTATTTGTATTTTGTGTTTTTGACATTGAGTAAGATGGAATGGGTACAATATTGTATTTTATTAAACTCAATTTATAATTGTTGAATTTGCTTTCAAAATGAAATTACATGAGTATCATTTGATATATATAGTAATTAAGGATCGACTTAGTTGTTGGGTCGATCCTGTAGTTATATGGGTTTTCCATAAGATGATTGGTAATTTAAGTTTTTTTAAATAGTTAAATGAGAATATTATTATGATTTTATGTTTATAAATATTTGGACATTGATAAATTCTATAGTTTTGAAGAAATTACTTAAATTGATGATTAAACTCAAATTGTTCAATTTTAATATATATATAAACTAGGGGTCAATGGAATAATCCATAAATACTATACTATTTATGTATACATATATATTTGCATGTGTGTGTGTGTGTACATGCAGGCACACACGCACATATTATAATTATTATATATAATGGTACTAAGGCTTCATACTATTTGTCATTTTAGTGTTGTATATTCTTGTATTGGTAATTGAGTATTGTTTGGAACATATAATCTATGTTGAGTATGCTTATAAACATAACTTTCATATGTTTATGTGGATATAATACGAATCATACTTGGTATTAAACTGTTGTTTGAAGTGATTTTCATAATTATGAGTACGATGGTGATTATTATATGAGTAATTAATGGTATTTATTATTAGGTATTTTAAAAGTAAAAATGTATTTTTAATATACAATAATTTTGGGGGTTTATATTGCTATTTTTGGAACATAGAATTCTATATGTATTGATTAGCATTTTATGAAAAATATGAACCTAGATGGAAGTTGGTTTGTAAGTAAATGATCATTAATTTATGAGAGATAATCAAATGATTAATAATTTTGTTTATAAGATAATAAGATCAGTTTTTTATCTAAAAGGGTTTATTTAAATATCAATTAGCTGATTTATAGCATTTAGATGCTCATAATGGAATATAAGAGAGAATATGATGTCTTTATATTCATACATGCTATATAATTATTTATATAAGTATTTTTATGTTTGGAATCGATGGATTGTAGAATTAATATTCTTGGATTATATTAATGTCATTAAATAATTAGGTGTAACAAAATTCATGTACTTATTTAGTGCCACTAATAGGTAGATTAAGGTTATCCAAATGAGTTGAGTGTGTGAATTTGATTGATCTTGAGATTTGTAAAAAATATATTAAGACTTTGGACAATGTAATGTTTATGGTTTGAACATTTTAATTTCAAATATTTGATTTAGTTTTCATGTATTTTACGATATCATGTTAGAACATATTTGTTTATGATATGTTGTATGTGATATTTATCTTACAACACATAGGTTTCTAGTTGACTTTCTTGATTTCTGCACTATCACTATCTACCCATCTATGAAGGAAGGTCCATTACATTTTTGGGAGATTTTGAGAGGGATAAATGGTCCATGGTTGTTGTGGAAAATTATTTTATTGATACTCTCCCTACCCTTACAATAGTAAACCAATAGAAGCTTTACTTAGGATTATATTTGAATATTAACAAGTTTATTGAGACTCCTATGTTCTTTAGAACATTGTATATTTGTAATTTGATATTTATATATGTAATATTGTATTCATTTACTATTTTATATTAATTTTGTTTTATCATCAATTGGTTGTATATATATGTACCTATTATCTTAATTAATTAGCAATGGTTGAATTATTAACTTAGGTACTTTAGTAATTTACATTATTATACTCATGAAATAAAATCAACATTTATTATTAATTTATAATTAGATAAATGAATCAAAAATTTTAACCTATTTATTAATAACATAGTTTATTTTATGATATATTTAGATAAATATCATTAAATGTTGTAGTAATTTCTTATTGAATTTAAAAAAATCAACCTATTTCTAATCAACCCTGAGGGCTTGTTACACCATTCCTATAACATTATATGTGTGGGATAATTTTAATGTCTTGGAGAACTTGAAATTATTTAAAATAGCCTTGGATATCATATTCTCACCCTTGAGTACTTCTAGGCTTGAAACCCATTTTTAGGCTTCACAACACTATCCTCTATCCTACTAGGCACCTTAGAACCTTGCCTTGGACCCTTGGGAGTTGATGAAAAATTTTAAGTGTATATTTCATTTTAAATACCTTCATATCTCCCATGATAATTATTTCTCAAAGGCCTGTCAACATTGAAATATAATGAAAATATTATTGTAGGACTATAGTGCTTTGAAACCAATCATGAAACCTACTATAGATTTGTTTATAGGTTTGGAGGGATTAAAACTCTAATTTATACCTATAGGTATTCCTATTCATGCTCAATACATAGGTATGAAACTCATTATTTTATATTAAATATATTCACATATATATACAATGGACCATTTGTAACACATTCATAGAGGTAGTGATGTAGATCATTTTCTTGAGGTTTGATGACTCTATTATGGTTTTGAAAACCGTCCATTCTCATTTAAAGTGATAGTAGGATTTTGGGACTGCCAGGGTCATGAATCTTATTTTACCACCACATATCTCAAGTGACCATTGAAACTCACTTCATTCTACTTGATACATATTCTTGAATTGCAGACTTTTATATGCTCTTTGAGAGGCATGACCCTAGAATTCAAGGATTAAATTGAGATTAGATCCTCTTCACATAAGTATGAAATGTTTGAAATTATTCATAAGTTATAAAGACCTATGAATGTTCTATACCTAGCTTTAACCCACTATGATAACTACCAAGCAGGTCTTGAATCCCACTAAAAACACTTTATATTTGATCTTATAAGGGGTATGTAGGTGATGAGTATATAAGGAAATGTCAAAAAACTCTACCTTTACACTTTACAAATGTGTAACATTAGATAAAACTTAAAAATCTACCATAGGATCCTACATAATGGTTTATAGAGGAGTGAGGGACTTTTATATCATCTTTTTTGCTTCAGAGAGCTCCTAAAGAAGCTTGAAACCCTTTTACAAACCTAAAACACTAAGGAACTCTTATAAACTCATATACAATCCCATGTATTTCATTTTTGGAAGATTCATAACCTTAAAAACTATCATGGCTTTGAAACACCATTACAAAACGTTATTGAGGTCTCTTATTACCATGAAATCTACAAGTTTTATTAAAATGCCTTTCTAAACTCTTGACATGATTTTAAATAACCCTAAGAGATCTCTTGAAACTCAAATAAGTCATGCACAATTCTCAAAACATTTATAAGTTTTGTTTAGACCTATCATGCTTAGAATACTTTTGTTTCTCTATATAACTAACTTGAAGGATTTAAAGGTCATGAAAGCTTGTCCTTCTGTAGATGATATTTGATCATACTAAAACAACCCTAGACCTATAGGAGTTCATATCCAACTATGAAAACTATGATCATAGTTGTAGGATTGAAGGTTTTTGGAGAGTTTTTGCACTTAAGGTATAATACTAGGAGTGTCTTGAGGGATCTTTTGATTTCATTAAGGTTATTTATAATCCCTATGGAAGCCCAATAGGTAAGCTATTTAGATCTTACAATATTAAAACTCTTGATCATAACCCTATGCATGTATACACTCAAAAATGATTTGGGAAATTGAAAATTTGTATTATATGCATAAATATGTTCCATGGACATTTATAAAGACTTGGGGGTGTTTTTAACCATCTTTATGGTTTTAGGTCCTTGAAAACACTTAAAAGTGCAAATACCTAAGCTAGGGTTTTAACAAGGTTTATGGACTATTTACCATCTCCTTGGTGAAACTATGTTCTCCCTTATTCCTATATTGGTATAAAAAGTATTTAATTATGACTCAAAACCTTATTAACTTTCCCCAAGACCTAATTTGAGCCATACAAAATGAGGGGTGTGAAAAACCTTTGACTGGTTCAACCAAAACCTACATGTAATTAGTTTTTTCACTCTTAAAAAATTTTCATATACCTTTTGACTCTATTTATTTTATAAAAACCTATAAATGACAATTAAAAGCTTCTTTCATGTCTTCCAACATTTGTACTCTACCATGAATCTAAATAACAAAGATGACATGTGTTGATGCTTCAAACTATACCATATGTGCTCTTAGTGTTGAAGAACACTTCTCATTTTAGGATTTTGAGAATCCATGGCATGAGTTGTAGTTTGTGACTATTCAGTGATTGTCTATGGTGAAATAGAAGCAAAGTATGAAAATTGTCCAAAATATTTATTTGATTTAGTGGTTCAGAGCCACCAGGGTCTACACAATTTGAATACTTAGTACTTTTGAGGACTCAAAAGTTAAAGTAAATGATTATTAACAATGATATTTAAGCTAGAGTGAATTTTGATAAAAAATAATAAAAAGGAAGGGTAAGGAAGAGACATGATTATAGGTTTTCATATCAAATATTATGACAAAATTCAAATTAAATTGAGTACACATTAAACAAATTTTATGCTATAAAACAACATAAGCTCAAATTACATCACAAATTAGGAAAGATTTAGTGGACAAGTATGAATCATAAGTAAGAACCAAGTTTAATTTAAAAGTTTCCTATCATGATCTGAATAACATAAGTACATCCAAATATAGAGCAAATAAAACAAAGTATACTTGAAATATTTATAGTTAATCTAGCATTTAGCACAAATTAACTACCATATGACAAAGAATGTGACTCAAAAAAATAAGAATCATTCAAGTTCAACATGAATTTCCACAATTGAGAGATATCATAGACATTTAACAAAACTATGTAGACAATCTTTTCAAAATTCCTTAGTTGTATTAAATGCTCCTGGTATCCATTTATCAAAAATTCTCCTACAAATGGTAACCATCTACCTATTTATAAGAAACATAGGTGGTTAAGTAGTTAACTTTAAAAATATCCACATGCAAATAAGAACAACTATCCTTAATATAAAGATACAATGTGGAAGGTCACATGTCGACGTGCCAAGAAAGAGTATATGCTAAAAAACTAGCATATACTTTACAAAAAGAAAATTCTCTTAAGAATTTCATTGGTTAGCCCTTCAATTAGCCCTATCTAATGAAGTCTTTCACCTTAGTGTATTTTTCCTTAATCATCTCAAAATCCAATGTAGACTTTATTAGACATCCTTTTCTTTATATTCTAACTTGTCAAATTAATTATTTGCCCAAGATACAAGTTCCTTGATATATTATGCTTCAATAATTTGATTCCCTACAAAAATAATGGTATCAAGGGTCTTATAGTTATCCTTAGATGAATGACCTTTGTTATCTTTGATCCTTTTAATGTTAGTACCAACCCTCTACTTGAATTTTTCATCATCAATTAGGCATTTAGTAGTGGTTTGAGAAGGGTTATCTAATAGATTCCCTAGAAGTTTATCAATCTGGTTTACCAAGTCTATGTCTCTCTTGATGAAGTCATTGACATCATTGCTCCAAGTGATCAAATCCTCTTGTTTATCTATCAAAACTACCATGAATATGTCCAAATGTCTAAGTTTGATAATCTTGAAGTCTAATACCTACTTTGTCTTATGCACCTTGATGAGCTCCTCCATCTGAGCTTGAGAATTTAGTTACTAGGTGATTAAGGCTTGTGCCATCTTAGCTTGATGGTTTGAAGCACTTAATTTAAGCTTGATGCTTTTAAAATTCTCAAATGTGTCCATCAAAGATTTATTTAATGCTTGCAATATATCCTTAGGAATTGAAAGGAGGACTTGAGCTTCTAAATCATGTTTTTCTTTCTCCAAGTTGAGAATCTCCTACTTCATTCCTTGAACTCCAGCCAAGGTCATTGTTGACTACGTTATTACCATACTAGATACATCTTCTTGAAAAATAGAATTCTCCCTTATTGCCTACCCTATAATAGGAGTTAAGCCTAAAAATGGTTCCACCTTCTAAAAGTTGAACTCCTTAGTACCAATAGTAATTTTGTTGGTCTCTACTCTCTCAAGAGTTGATGTATCTAGATTAAATTAGACTTGAGGGTCAAATTCTTTCACCTATGGTTGTTCAATAATCTCTATATTTGCATTGTCAAAGGCTCTTAGGGTACCAACCCATTGGCTTTCCTTATTGTGAAGAATTTGGATGCTTCTCTCTACTTATTTGTTCAATATATCCTTAATCCAAGGCTTGACATTATCTTGAACAATTATGTCCAATCGAGTCAAATCTAGTGAAGGAGAAAGAGATGGTATTTTTTTCAAATTCCCATAAAAAAACCAATAAAGAATGGTTGGTCCATAAAATAAGATTCTCATCACTGAAGAGGTTTATCTCACTAGTAGGGTGAGTGAAAGTTAACCTAGGACTCTTTCTTGTAGCCAGAGGAACTAAGGCTAATTATATCTCTCTTTCCACTACCCAATGGAACCAATTCCTTTCCTTCTTCCTCAGATGGGTATTCTTCCTTATCTAAACCATAAGAAGCTATGATATTAATAAGGGCACTTTCTACTATTTTCTAGTTTCCAAAGCAATCATGTTAATAGCCTTTATATGGGAAGAATGCCTTGGTGGGGATACCTAAATTTGGGGACCTTCACTAGGTCTATGCTCAGTGCTAAACCCTTGAGTCACATCCTTACCTTTTCCTTTTACATCCTCAGATTACCCAACCTAGGGTGATTTTGTCAATTCTCTCTACTGAGGCTTAGAAGCTTATCCCTCAATAGGTGGTTCTTGATGTGTAGTCCTAGATGGTCTTGGCAACAAGTGATACTATAAAGGATGTAACTACCATATTTCTCCTAAAGGCTTATTATCACTAACCAGCCTATGTTCTAAATTTATGTTGTAGTTTTTGACCCTAGATAAGACTTCTTCAAACTTCCTTGCCTTTGTGTAAATACCATCTCCCACACCTGGTTGATGTTTATACTCAATCTTTGGGACCTTTTTATCCTAAATATGGTTAGCCACTCTATCATTGGGGTCCCAAATATTAATATCATCTAGTTAGAAATCAAAAGAGCTCTTATGCACCACCATAATCTCCATCTCTTTCTAATCCTTGATTACAATTCTACTAATGTCTAGTGGAAAGGGATGAACTTGAGCTTTCTTATTCTTCTTGCAATGCCAATCCATTCCCTGTAATGAAATTACTTCAAGAGTTAAGTATAATAGCAGAATTATATCCAAATATGACTAAAATATATCCAAATATATGATAATAGATAAGCCACTTCGAGGGGGCAACCTCCACAATCTTCAATAAGATCAAAATTCACAATATGATGATAAATAATTACCCACTACCTCATATATCTAGTCTATCTAGGCCATGGTTACTCCATAGGCTGACCTACTAATCAAAAGAAAGCATAGATAAATGTAATATAACATCGAAGAGGGATAATTAAGCCACAAGTTGGCTAATACTATCCTCATACATGTGATAGGTTAGGGGCATAGCATGCCCTTCCCCTTCAAACCAACGTTGTCCTCAATAGTGAACAACTCTAGATGTTGCAGAAAATCTTCACCTTCCCAAGTTGCATCTTCACTGCTCTGGTTTTTCCACTTGATCAAATATTCCCTAATCTCTCTGGTTCTCAAGCTCTTAGTACATGTTTGGAGGATCTTCTCTAGTTCCAAAATGACTCATCCTTCTTCATCTAGTTCTGGGAGCTCTGTTTAGGTGGAAAATTTCTATCCAATGACCTTCTTCAAATAAGAAACATGAAATATCAGGTGTATGTGAGATGAATGAGGTAACTCGAGCTTGTAAGCCACACTTCCATTTTTTTGTAAAACCTGATAAGGGCCATAATACTTAAGAGCAAGTTTGTTCTCCTTTTTGTATTGCTTCAAGGACATCTACTTGTAAGGCTGCAAATAAACAAATAACCAGTCACTTACCTCAAAATTTTGCTCACTACGGTGTTGATCTATTTGTTGCTTCATCCTATTTTGTGCCAAGGACAAATTCTCTCTCAAACTAGCCAAAACCTCTTGTTGATGTTGAATGTGCTCTTCCAGATCTCAAACCTTGGTGTGCACCTTTAATGAAGAAGTGATGGAAGGTGGATGGTAACCATATAGTGCTAGAAATGGAGACATTTTAGAAGAGGTATGGAAAGATGTGTTATACCACCATTCTATAAGTGGTAGCCATTTAACCCAATGTTTTTGTTTATCTGATACAAAATAATGGAGATACCCCTCTAAAGATTTGTTAACCACTTCATTTTATCTGTCAGATTGGGGGTGGTAAGATGAGCTATGAGCTAGCTGAGTAGCCAAACAAGAAAATAGTTCAGTCTAGAAATTACTAGTGAAACTAGGATCATGATCACTTACAATTATTTTTGGGGTTCCATGTAATTTGAGAAATGCTTCCATAAAAATAGCTGCTTCTGTACTTGCTAAAAATGGGTGTGAGAGAGCACAAAAATGGGCATATTTTGTAAGCCTATCCACAATGACCAAAAAAACATTCTTACCTTCAGAACAAGGTAACCCAGTGTTGAAATCCATGGAAACCTCCTCCCACCTTTGACTAGAAATTGCTAACGGTTGTAACAGACTTGGGGTCTTAACTATTTCACCTTTATTCTATTGACATATCAAGCATTCTTCCACAAACTTTTGTACATCTCCCTTGATTCCTTCCCAAAATAATTATTTCTTAATTCTATGATAAGTTTTTAAGAACCCTGAGTGTCCTCCAATTGGAGACGCATGCATCTCTACAAGAATCTTATGCTTAAGCTCTGAATTTTTGCATAAGTATAACCTACCCTTATACCATAGGACATTACCTTTCCATTCAAATTTGTTAGAGGATAAATTACCTTGCTGGAGATCTTGAATCAGAACCTATGTATCCTTGTCTTGATCCCATTCTAACCTAGCTTCATCCACCCAATTTGCTTTCAACATGGACATTACACAAAGTAATGCTTATGTGGATGCATCTCGTCTAGATAGTGCATCTGCCACTACATTATCTTTATCCTTCTTGTCAATGATATCAAAATCATAACTTGACATTTTGGTTACCCATTTTTGTTTTTCCTCAGATGATAATCTTTGCTCCAAAAAGCATTTGAGACTATCATGATTTGTTTTCACCTTAAAGTGTCTACCCATTAGATAAGGCCTCCATTATTTAACTGCATGAAGAATAGCCATCATTTCTTTCTCATAGACAAGTTTTTGTAGATTCTTACCTTTGAATTGATGACTTTAAAATGTAATGGGTCTTCCTTCCTTCATTAGTATTGCCCCTAATCTGGACCCAAAAGCATCACATTTAATAGTGAATGTCTTTGAGAAGTCTGGAGTATCCAAAAATGGAGTGGTACACATAGTTACTTTTAGTTTCTCAAATGCTTTGGTGGCATCATCATTCCAATGGAAAGCATCCTTCTTTAGCAATGTAATGAGTGGAGTTGTTATGCTACCATAACCTTTCACAAATCTTCTATAGTAACTTGTTAGTCTAAGGAACCCTCAAAGGTTTTTGAGAGTTTTTGGCATGGGCCATTCCATTATCACTTTGATCTTTTAGGGATCAACTTTGACACCTTCATGGGAAATAATGTGACTGAGGTACTCTACCTCTTATAATCCAAAATCACATTTAGATGGCTTCGCATAAAGTTGGTGCTTCTCTAAAACTATCAACACTTGTTTCACATGTTGTAGATGTGCTTCCCATGTCTGATTATAAATCAATATGTCATCAAAGAAAACTAGCACAAACTTCCTTAAAAAAGGCCTAAAAATAGTGTTCATCAAGCTTTGAAAATTAGATGGTGCATTTGTAAGACCAAAGGTCATTACCAAAAACTCATAATGGCCCTCATGTGTTTTAAAAGTAGTGTTATGAACATCTTCATCCTTAATTCTAATTTGATGGTACCCCGAGCGAAGATCCAATTTTTTGAAATAATTAGCACCATGCAACTCATCAAGTAAATCATCAATTACTAGAATAAGAAACTTATCTTTGATGGTGTACTTGTTGAGTTCCCTATAATTTGGGCACATCCTCCATGTGTCATCCTTCTTCTGCACCATGACCACTGGTGATGAATATGCACTTTGGCTATGCTTGATGATCAGTATCCCATGGATCATCTTTTCAATTTCACTCTTTTGTGCATATGGATATCTATATGGTTTGATATTTGGTGGTTGACTACTTGGAATTAGTTGAATGGCATGATTATGTTCTCTTTTTGGTGGTAGTCCTTCTGGCATGGCCCCAAAAATAGATGAGTGGTCCTCAAGAATTATCTATAGATCAAGATGTGTAAATACCTGTGTGGGTTGAACTTATATGGAGCATAATCATGCAATAATTCCCTTGGCCCCCTTTTTTAGCATCTTGGTCATCTGATGTGAACTAATCAATTATGGAGATTTTGCATGTAATCCACGTAGTTCAATTTTCTTACCTTTAGAATGAAAGTGCATGAATAGTTCTTGGAAGTTCATCTCAATGGTACCTAAGGTTGTGAGTCATTGGACTCCCAAAACAATGTCTATGTTACCCATGGGAATAGAAAACATAGGAGAATCAAGATTATACCTACCCATAGTAAGCTTAATACTATGGCATTTGCCTAAATAATTAATTATGCCACCATCTACAATCATGACCTAAAATTTTGGTGCTGGGTAGACGAAATAGTTCAATCGAATGGCCAACTTATGGTTTATAAAGTTATGTGTGCTCCCTGAATCAATCAACACTGTCACCTTCTATTTCTTGAGGAAACCCACCACCTTAAGAGTTTGTGGAGTGATAATACCTACAAGTGCATGATAAGAGATTGTAGGTTGAGAATCTTTAGGTACCTCCTCTATATCTTCCTCATCATCATTGGAGGCATCATATGCTTCTTCATCTTCATTTGGTCCCTCAATGTAGAATAACTTCTTCTCAGCACATCTATGTCCTTTACTCCACTTCCTATCACAACTGAAACATAATCCTTTTATACGCTTCTCTTCAATTTGTTGAGGGGTCAATCTAGTAGGTGGATGAAATATTGGTGATGATATGCTATGATCTTTGAAGTGAGTGAATATATACTTCTTGTTGGCTATGAATTTTTCCTCAGCTCTACGTGCCATGATAATAGAATCATAAATCTTAAGTGGATTAAACATGTGTACCTCATGTTGAATGTGGTCCTTGAGTCCACCCAAAAATAGGTCATTCAAGTTTGCTTTAGAAATTGTCTCCACACATAAGGACAGGTTCTAAAAATGATGAATATAATCCTTGACGGAGCTAGTTTGTCACAATTTTTCTAGGTGGCTGAAGTAATTCTTTGTCACACTATTGCCATAGTGTAATTGTAGCTCCTCTGTAAAAATTGACTAGGTGACATTGAGAGTCATCTTTTTCTTTTGAGCACACAACCATCGATACCAAATGAATTAATTAGGTTTAAGATACAAGGATGCCATGGTAACATTTTGTGCACTTGGAATCTAATGTAGGTCAAAAAAATCTCCATTTTTTTGATCTAATTGAGTGGATCTTTTCCATCAAATTTATGCATATCCACCTTTGGTAATAGGTTCCTTTTTGGCCATGGAGTTAGATTTAAAGTAGACTAGTTAGGAGAACCACCCTGGTGGGATTATGCAATAGATTTATCTTGATGATTTGATTGATTAATGTTCAAATCCATCATGATATCTCCCAAACTATCTTGTATGGATTGCATATTAGATTGTATGTCTTGCACCTCACTGTAAATTCCTTGCACACTATAGTCAAGCTGGCTCACTTTGTGATCTATGTCAAAAAACCCTGGTACAAAGGGTCTAGTACATCCCCCTTCTAACTCCATCTCTTCCTTTTTAGGAGTTTTACCTATAGTTTCAGCACCCTTTCCTCAGCCCTAAGTTTGTGGACCTACCATAAAAGGGTTTTACAATGTCGACCCTTATTGGCACTTTTGACCCAACTTTGACTAAGTAATTTTGGAATTATTTCAACCTCAAATCATAATATACAAATAACATAACATATCAAAAATTTTCCTATCTTTCCAAAAATGTAAATAACTCAAAAAAATTCTTTGAATTGTGCACTATAGATCAATTTTATGAAAAACCATAAAATAGAGATAACTTTTTTAAATTAGATCCAAATGATCTGACATTTTAATGGAAGCTTAATTTAATTATTTCTCACCTCCAGTAAAAATTTTGTAGAGAAATTCACAACCATTTTTTATATATCATAAAATTTAAAAATTTAGTGTTTCGCCCACAAGATTGCCCAAATTGCAGCTCTGATACCACTTGTAATGAAATTACTTCAATAATTAAGTATAATAGCAAAATTATATCCAAATATGACTGAAATATATCCAAATATATGATAATAGATAAGCCACTTTGAGGGGGCAACCTCCACAAGCTTCAATAAAAGTAGAATTCACAATATGATGATAAATAATTACCCACTACCTCCTATATATAGTCTATCTAGGCCATGGTTACTCCATAGGCCGACCTACTAATCAAAATAAAGCATATATAAATGTAATATAACATCAAATATGGATAATTAAGCCACAAGTTGGCTAATACTATCCTCATACATGTGATAGGTTAGGGGCGTAACATTCCCTAGATGATTTGAAAAGAAATTTATTTCTTTGAAAGATTATTGGGAACATATATAGGCAATCTATATGGTTGGACCATAATTCCCTCTATCCTTATTATAGTTAAATATGGATAGAACCACACATTCCCTATAGTCTCTACTTGTCTTTTGATTAGAGGATGAAGCCTGGGCATAGGGATACCAATGATTGACTAAAAAATGACTGGGAAGATACCATCACATATGAATTGCATATGATTCCTATATTTTAATATATGTAATTTGGAATAATGATGGGAAATGTTAAATCTACCATTAGGGGACTAATTTTGAATGCCAGGGAAATTAATAGAGGATAGGAGTGAATCCAAGAGGTAAGACATCATAAAGAATTATTTATAAGTCTTTCTCTTGATGGTTGTAAATTGTTTGGCCAAGAAGAAACTTATTAAATCTCTAATAGGAGGGTTTAAGTTTTGATCCAACATGCAATGGACATAAGATACCCAAACCTTACTTAAATAAGTAGTAGAAGAGGCACCAAAGGCTCTGTTCAATAAATTCATGGCTACCCTAACACCTTCCATGAATTAGGCAATAGGAATCTCACCATTTGAGGTGCTAAAAACATGGGAACCTTGGAGTAACCAAGATGAGAGCATTGAATCCATGTTTTGGGATTTTTTCCATTTTCTCAATGAATGGAGATCGACATGAGGAAAAGGGAGCTTATAATAAGTCTCAAAGGCCATGGGAGCTATGCATGCAACTTTGTTGATACTTCCTTTATGAATAATCCATTCTCCATCTATTCTATAGTCAATGAAAATAGGAACAATAAGATAAATGTAATGCATTACCTCTAGTTTATCAGCCACATGGTGAAGGTCTACCAGTTGAAATGATACTAGGTCTTTATATCTTTGGTGCACCGTAGCATTTCTCTTTTCCTCCTAAGAAATTGGTTGAAACTCATTTATAAAGAACAATAATTCAAACTAATTTCTGATTTCATGTGCATTCAAGGCTATTAAATCTAATTTTATGTCTCTAAAGACCCTTCCTTCACCATCTAAAGCTAGGTAAAGCTATGCTTTAATTTTCATTTGTTGTGTACCCACTACCATTGATAACACTAAAATGTAGTTTATGAAAACAAATATCTCACTACTAAGGCACTTGCTATGAATTTAGTTCACAAGTATCTCAAGTGTCACATAATCAATTGAATCAACTCTAGCCTTCTTTATAGAGGGTTTAGGGTTTTTGGATTTAATGACCAAAACATCCAACTTTGACCTCATATGTGCCTTAGATATGATGGAGCCTTACTATTATGTCGTATGTGTTTTAAATCATGATATATATTTCATTTGGATCCTCCATACTTATGTGGAGCTTATGTGTTAGGGTTTCATGACTTTCATGGTAAATTTCATAAATGCCATTTGAAGAGTGATCATTGGTTTTCAAAATTCCACTTTATTTTGCTTTGAAAAGCTAAATATAGGTCCTTGCATTTCATTGGTTCTTGATCTTTGAGATTATTAATTGTGCCATGTGTCAATCTTGTGAGGCCTTTGAAAAGTCCTCAAATTCATTACACCATTGGATCAAATCTAGCAAGCAAACAATCACCATTGGATCTTAGCTAGGGATAGATCATTAACTGTATGCTTTTATTTTAAAAGGCTTTGGGCTTGATGCACCATTACACCAAATCCATTAAACAAGTGATCACCATTGAATCCTATAATATGGTTACCTTTTAATCAGTTAAAAAATCATATAAATCTTAGATTTAAAAACATCATTTAGAATTTTATGTTTAAAAAACACAAAACGACTTAGGCTAAGATCTTTATATACTAAGCTTGTCTTCGTAAAAAGCTAGGAATTTCTTAAAAGGTTTTTTAGAAATGCCCCCTTTGATTAGGCTTTAAAACTTGTCTAAGTTAAATTTGATGGGTTTGGTCACATAAAATACATCCTCACAAACATTAAATGATGGGAGTGAACCTATCAAGTTTAAAATATTAGAATTTTTTGTTCCAATGATTGAGTGCCACACGTAAATCCTTTGAGAGATCTTGAGGCTTCTAGGATTATTTAGTTTAAATTTTATGGGTTTGGTCTCATCAAATATGTCATCATAACCTATCAAATGTAAGACAATAGAATCTTTTTATCTCATGTTAAATTTGATGGGTTTGGTCCCATTAAATACATCCTCATAGACGTCAAATGATGGGAGCAAACCTGTCAATTTTAACACAATAAAACATTTTTGGCTCATGTTAAATTTGATGGGTTCAATCCCATCAAATATATCCTCATAGATGTCAAATGATGGGATTGAACTTGTCAATTTTAAGATAGTAAACTTTTTTGGTCCAGTGAATGAGTGTCATGCATATAGCCTTTAGGAGATCCTGAGGCTTTCAGGTCGATGTGCACCATTAGATTAAAACCTATGAGGCAATGTGAACCATCAGATCAAGTCCTAAGTGGTTAACAACTGTTAACATCTTTTTGGGTGTCAAATTTAATTTTCACCATTAGATCAAAACCTTCGAGTAAATGATCACCATTAGATATTTAATAGTCCCATATCATTAATTGTATGTGCTTTTTAAAAGACTTCAAGCTTGTCACACTATCATATCAAAATCAACATACAAGTGATTACCATTAGATCTATAAAAGAGCATAAGATTTAAATTAATACCTGATCATGTATAAATTTTATCCTAAGGTTTTACATTAATATTTGGTCACATTTTAAAGAAAAAACATATTTTAAGCTTAATATATTGTTAGACTTAGGATTATTTAATCCAAAGGAAATAAAATTTCCCACTAGTATTTTTCATGAATATTCAAATTTAAACCCCCTTTATGGTTTGTTCCTTAGGAACTCTATCTTATTCATAGAACTTGTAACTAATCACCTTGAAGACAATTATTAGCAATTTTGAGCTATAAAACATAAACATGATCAAATACATCAAAGCACATGTTCCCCTTTTAAAATTGAATTACCTTTAAAATCCAATATAAGATAACTCTTCACATTCAATATAAAATATGAAATTTTTGGAAATAAATATAGGGGTCCTCCTTTCAAAAAATCAAGACAAGGGGGTGTTGGTTTCAACAAATGGTGACTCACAGGGGTAACATAGCAATATGTTAGAACACAAGACTCTAGTTTAAACTTATACATGAACTCTATATCCCATTTAGACATATGCTCTTTCTTGAATCAGCTTTAAATTTAAATAAGCTCCTTATGTATAAAATTTTAACTTATATATTAGAACACAAACATGCAGTGTGTGCTTTGATTCCACATACTATTTGTCATGAAGTTTAATAAACATCTATGTTCATGTTCTTTTGGTCCATTACATTTGATTCTGAGAATTTTAGATATTATTTAAGAATAAAAAATCTTAGCTCAAGGGAGGCTTTGGCATTACTCTACTGCCAACCAGGCATCTATAGCTTTGATAGAGATACCTTTGGTTTCACTCAAGGTATTGCTCCACTACTAGCCAGGCATCTATAGCCCCAATGGAGATTTCATAAATCACCTTTGCTTTAGAAGCTTTTGATTTGAAAATAATCTTTTTTTTATCATCATATTTTTCTTCCAATAAAGGTTAGGAACCATATTAGTTAGGTTTAGGGATTTGATCAAATGTTTTGGCCTTAGGATAATCTCTTTTAATTAAAACTTCAGTTCATGTCAAGGATATGTTTTAAGTGTAAGTAGGAATATGAGTTAATAAAATAAATTCACGTCATATACATATGAATCTTCTTAAAACCAAGTTTTAATTTAGAATAAAATTTAAATCTTTTTAGGATATTGAGTTTGTATACCAATCTATACCAATTCCATTGGTTTCTCCACAATACTTTATTATGATTTGATGTTCACCTTTTGTAAAATTCACCCATACTCTCTTGAGCAATTCCCAAATAAATAATAATTTCAAAAGATTAAACCATAACCAAGGAATAACACCAAGAAACAAAACAAAACAAAACATAAATAAACAAATATATACAAACCCAATTAAAAAAAGAAAAAAAATAAAGCAAGAGAAGAAACTAACTAGCCTACCTACTCTAACTTTAACAATCTTACACATCTATTCCATGAAGACCCCTGATGGGATAGAAACAAAGTAATGTTTGAGATATTTTCCATTAGCAGGTAGTGTGAACTCTTCTCCTTGGATATCTTTCAACCTAAAAGTATTGTCGCCCAAGATTTCTACAATTTGGTATGGGCTAATCCATAAAGGGGTGAATTTACCATGTTTTCCTTTAGGTTATGATGCTTTATCCCAAAGGATTAGATCTCCCTACCTAAACACCTTTAATTTATATATTTTATCAAACCATATTTTCATGGTTGATTGGTGCCTACTAATGTCTATAAATGTCTTTTCTATACCATCTTCCATTTGAATAATGTCTAATAATTGAGAATTACCAAGTTCCTGACTATCATCCATGTATTACTACATGAATGTGAATGTAGGCAAATTAAAGGTTATGGGAAAGATGGGTTCTTGACCATACACCAAAAAATGGTGAGGACTTTAGAGCTTGTTTGATCCTGATTCAATCTACCCATATTGCAAACTTAAGAAGTTTATGCCATGTTCTAGGTCTATCTTCAACATATTTTTAAATAGCTTTCATCATATTTTTATTTATGGACTCAAAAACACCATTTCCTTAAGGGTATTTATTGGAATAAAACTTTATTGCAATACCTTTGTCATAATCCCATTCCATCATTTCAATAGAAATGAATTCAGATCCATTGTCACAAACCACAGAAACTGGGTTTCCAAATCTAGTACAAATATTTTCCTCTAGGAAATTGATCACCTCCTCTGTTCTACATTACTTAGTGGCTAATACATTAGTAAACCTAGTAAAATAATCCATATTAGTTATTACATAATTATTACCTTCAAAATAATTATGGTTTATTACTCCTACAAAGTCTAATCCCCATTATGCAAAAGGTTTATCCACCATCACAAGTTATAAAGGCATAGCTACCTTTGGTTCCTTTGTGATAAAAATATAGCATGAATGACACTCCCTTACATGATTATAAGCATATTTTAATAGGGTAGGACAATAATATCCATCCCTAATAATCTTGTGAGCTATGGTTCTTTTTAAAGGGTGTCCACTTCCTAGCTTCTCATGGAAGGTAGTCATAATCCAAATTACTTCTTCTTTGGACACACATCTCAAAAAAATACCTCAAATTTATTCATATCCAAGATTCCATTCCTGATGAGGTAATGAGATTCTTTGAGCCTCAAGGCTCTCTTTTGTTCTCTTATAAATCTTGGGGGACAAACACCACTGACAAGTAAATGGATAATAGAGTCATACCACTCATTGGGTTGGAAGTTTTGTTGATCTATTTGTATGACATTTCATTTTGGATCAATACTAGAGATTATATGAACTAAACCTTGACATTTCACTAATTTTTCTATTTTCATCTCTATATCATATTCTTGTAGAATTTCCATCCACTTGCCTCTCAACATAAGCTTTATAGCTAGATCAGGTAATATGGCATGTACCTTATTTCTAAGGAGGTAATGTCTAAATTTTTTTATTTCCTTTACCAATGCATAAGCTTTATTATCAATCACATAATAATTTACTTATGAATTTTTTAAATTGGTGCTCATAAAAGCTATGGGATGATCATTCCCATCAACCTTTTGAGTTAACACTACAGCCATAGTATGCTCAAAAGCAAATGAATATAAATAGAAATCTTTTGAGAAATCATGAATTATGAGGACTAGAGCTTCAGTGATTTCCTTCTAAATTTCAATAAAGGCCTTCTTAGATTCTTCATTCCAATAAATTATAGCATCTTTCTTAAGCATATCATTTAAAAGTTTAACAATCTCAGTGAAGCTTGAAATAAACTTCCTCACAAAATTAATCTTGCCAAATAATGACTTAAGTTCTTTTTGGCTATTAGGCAACCTAATTTTAAAAATGGCCTCTAATCTATCAAGATCTATATAAATCCCATCTTTGGTAATTATATGTCCCAAAAATTTTCCTTTAGTGACACAGAATATACTTTTTTGGGGGTTAAGAGATACACCATACTTTTTGTATTTATCAAATACTTGTCTCAAATGTATGAAATGTTCCTCTCTATTTCTAGAAAATACTATAATATCATCCATATATGTGATGATACACTTTCCCACTAAACCTAGGAAATCATGGTCCATGGCCTTTTGAAAATTTCCCCCTGCATTAATTAATCCAAAAGGCATTCTCTTATAAGCATATGTTCCCCATTTAGTAGTAAAATCTATTTTTGGCCTATCCTCTAGAGAAATAAGCACCTGATTATATCCAAAAAAATCCATTTTAAAAGGACATTATGGAAGATCCTAAAATATTTTGGATAACTTGGTCCAGAGAAGGTAAAGGATAATTATCCTTTTTAGATGATCTATTCAGATTCCTAAAATCTATGCACAATCTTATTTCTCTATCCTTTTTTTTTATTGGGACTAATTTTACCACCCTAGTGGAATGTATAATAGGAATCACTATCCTTGAATTTAATAGCTTCTTAACTTATTTAAAAATCATGGGTTCTAAAATAGGGTTGGCTGGCCTTTGCTTCTATCTAAAAGGTTTATAACCTTCATAAAGAGGTATAGTATGAGTAATGACCCTTGGATCAAATATTTTTGAATATTTATAAGAACAAGCTATTACATCCTTGTATTTTGTAAGAAACTCTCTATCTTTTCTATTTTCCATTTTAGTGTAAGCCTTCCCTATATTCACAATTTAGGGCTGATCATGTGGACCAAGGTTCAACACATGATAATCTCTACCATTTACCTTTGGTTGTTTAGTTTCCTTAGAAATATTTTCAATATAAAATAATATTTCCAATGAAATCATCCCTTTAGGTATCTTATTGTCACATAATTGGATGCTTTTATCATTAAGTTCCTTCTCATGAGAAGTTTCATCAATTTCATTAATAATGTGAGCTTCAAAAGCACTAGAATTAGTTAATAAATCAATGATTTGTTGATCATCATTGAAAACTTGGAAATGATTTACATTATCAAGAACTAAAGGACATGGTACTAGCTTAATACTAATGTTTTTATAATCATGATTAGGCATGAGGTTAGCTACAACATAGGCAAGCTCATAAATAAATTTATTTTCTTCTCTTAGAACAACTAAGATATTGAAGGCATCAAAAGATTTGATCTAGTCCCAAACCTAAACTTATATCTTTTTAAGTAAGAAAATTTACACTAGTATTTACTCCTCACTTGGTTAACCACAATTTAAAATTATCCATAGACAAGGAGCTCCTTTACTCTATGTTTAATGGAAAAATGCAATCCAAGTATGAGAGCCTCATACTCAACTAAATTATTAGTGCAAGGAAATTATAATTTATAAGCTGCATGGTATTGCTTTTTTAAAGGATCTATCAATACAATACCAGCTCTTGATCCTAATTTTCACTTGGCACCATCAATTTATAACTTCCACAAACCAAAAATTTGAGGATAACTCTTATAAACTAGTTCTTTTCTAATTTCCAAAGTGAAAACTCTCAAATTAGAATCTAGGAAATTTACCCTTTCATTAACAACATTATATTCTGTTATCATGTGTTTCATTAGATTTTCCCTTTCCACTCTTATTTTATTTGGCACACCTCTCCAAGGAAGCCATAAGTGTCAAAAATCAATAGACATATAGCCATTTAAAGCCTTAGTCCATTTTATACTCAAAAGAAATCCATAAGCACTAGGTATTTCTACCACTTTGATATCAATGAATTATTGAACCCTAGGTTCACTAGCCAGATGTATATGCACATTAAATAATTCTCATATAACCTTAACTCTATATTTATCCAATTGAGTGATTACCCTGTCAGACTTGATTGGAGTTGACTTGAGTTGCTCACATATCCCAACATGCATAATGTTAGTTGAAGCTCTAGAATCTAGAAGACAATTATGAACATTCTTCCCAAATATCTTGACTATTAGTAAAAAAGGTGGAGACTTTACTTTGATTACTTGAGTAATTACATTTGCAATATCATTCTTAGGGAGATTCCCAAATTTCTTAGACAAATATTCCAAAAGTAAGTCTCTTTATTCTATAATCTAAGTTAGTTCTTGCAGAGTGATATTGGATTTAAGCCTTTTCATATCTTCCACAATATTGTATTCAACTTTTCTTGGATCATCAACATTTAGCTTAGAAGAAATTCATCTAGGGGGTTCAAAATTATTCTTTGATATAGTGTCTGGAGGGGTTACATAATTGTTAGGAGGGGTAGAAGTAGTTAATGGTTTTTATTGTTCCCTATTTCTTAGAGGATATGTCTTCAAAAATTATTGGAATGCTTGAATCTCTTGAGGAATTTTTTTAGGCTCATTATCCTCTTGAAAAGGGAATTGAAAAGTTTCCACCATATGCACTTGGTTAGATGGTTAAGATTCAAAAGAATTTGTAGTAACATCTTTGTTTGGAACCACTTTAAATATGTCAAGTTCTTCTTGAAAAGCTTTACAAAACTCAATGCAATCAATCTCACCATGCTTGGAAGTAGCTTGCACCCTATAATAATCTAGTAAGGTAATATTAGTGAGGTTTATATCCATATTTTTTTCTATGGGAAGGCTCATTAGATTTTGTTATTGTAGAAAATGTCATTATGAAACCTATTCTTAGGCCTATTAAACTTTTGAAAAGTGAAGTTCCTTCTAGAATTGTCATTAGGATTACCAACTTATTTTTGCAATTGCATAAAATCAGTGCTAAGCTTTTATACCACTTTCAATATACGCTCATTCTCATTTTTTGAAACATCAATATTTTGACCTTGGTTAATGTTAATGTAATTGATAGGCACTAAAGCCTCCTGGTCATTATCATGAGATCCATTGGTAAGTTGATGGCTTAAGAAACCTAAATTTTGATTAGAGGCAACATGACTAGTAAGAAACACATTCAAAACAAAAAATTGGTTTAATGATGGAGTATTTTGGTTAATATTTGGGAAAATGTTTAATGCAGGCATTTGAGGATTAAAATTTGGGATAAAATAAGCCATTTCTCTTTAGGGTTGCATTTGGTCACTAATAACCACTAATTTTGAATAGGCTTGAGCCAATGTGATAGAAAGTATAAGGGATCTCTTCAAAAACATAAAAGTCATGGGGTCAACATCTTTATAAACCTCTAAACCTACAGCTTTGTTAGGTTTATATGGATCCATGGTCTAACTAAACATCTTTTGGAACCTAGCATTAAAGGACCTACTAGATTAACTATTATCTCTCTTAATAGTTGTAAATTAATGATATATGACACAAGGGCTTATGATCTTTCCAAATTGATAAATAAAAATAGTGTCAAAGTTATTCCATGAGATATTAAAATCATTGGGTAGATTAAGGAACCATTCATATGAAACATCTTTGAATGTAAATGGGAACAACCTACAAGCTACATTTTCATGAATAACATTTAATAATCTTAATGTATCTTTGAAATATTTAACATGTTCTTCATCAGTCGTAATACTAGTTGGAATAAATATTGGCAAATATTTTTTAGGATTATGTGGTAAATCATGAACCACACATGGTATATTGATATGGGAACTTCCAAGCTATTCCATGCTTGGATGAAGATCAAACTCAAAAATCCATTCCAAAGGTGATGATGGTAAAGATTTAAAATACCTACATCTTCCTCTATCTTTTCTAGTCCTATGAATTTTGAGTTTGAGCAAGGGTTCTCTAGTCTTTGAATGTGATCTAGTCCTAATCCTTGGTAATTCCAACATAAAGATTAAGGATCCTATTTTAAAACATGGTGTAACACATTAATTTCCAAGCAATAACAAATAATATGCACACTAAGCTTAATTTACAAAAAATTGTTCATAAGAGGACAAAGGACATCAATCTTTAACTAAACAAGTTCAAAGACGTATCGAATTATGTAAAGATGACCAATTTTTAAAACTTATGACTCAAATAAACCTCTTATTGTCAAATAATTGTAAATTTTAAACAAAATAAGCCATCTTAACTCTAAATACTAATAAATTCTTAGCAAGAAAAATCCATATTTCCACAAAGGTCACAAATCTCTACATAATTTATGCTAAAAGAAACATAATCATGTAAAATGTAGATATATTTTAACCAAATACACTCGAAATATATTAAATATATTTAATGAGACCCTCTTAGGGCTAGTGGAGCTTCTCTTGTTGATGATTCAAACTATACCATAGTTTCTCTTAGTGTTGAAGAACACTTCTCATTTTAGGATTCTAAGAATCGATGGACTCAGTTGCAGTTTGTGACTATTAAGTGATTGTCTATGGTGAAATAGAAGTAAAGTATGAAAACTATCCACAATATTTATTTGATTTAGTGGTTGGGAGCCACCAGGGTCTACACAATTTGAATACTTAATAATTTTAAGGACTCAAAATTTAAACTAAATAATTATTAATAGTGATCTTTAAGCTAGAGTGAGTTTTGATTAAAAAAATAAGAAAAAGGAAGGGTAAGGAAGAGACATGATTTCAAGTTTTCATATCAAATATTATGACAAAATTCAAATTATCCTGAGTACACATTAAACCAATTTATGTTATAAAATAGCATAACCTCAAATTACATCACAAATTAGGCAAGATTCAGAGGACAAGTATGAATTATAAGTAAGAAACAAGTTTACTTTAACATTTTTCTATCATAATCTGAATAACATAAGTACATCCAAATGTAGATCAAATAAAATGAAGTATACTTGAAATATTTATAATTAATCTAGAATTCAACACAAATTAACTACCATATGACAAATAATATGACTCAAAAAAAGAAGAATCATTCAAATTCAACATGAATTTCCACAATTGAGAGATAGCATAGACATTTAACAAAACTATCTAGATAATCTTTTTACAATTCCTTGGTTGTATCAAATTCTCTTGGTATCAATTGCTCAAAAACTCTCTTACAAATGGTAACAATCTACCTATTTATAAGAAACATAGGTGGTTAACCAGTTAACTTTCAAAATATACACATTTGAATAAAGATAATTGTCCTTAATATAAAGATACAATGTGGAAGGTCAGATGTCAATGTGACAAGAAAGAGTATATGTTAACAAAGTAGCATATACTTTATAAAAATAAAATTCTCTTAATAATTTCATTGGTGTACCCTTCAATTAGCCCTATCTAAGGAAGTATTTTACCTTGGTGTATTTTTCCTTGATCAGCTCAAAATCCACTTAGGCTTCATTAGAAAATCTTCTACTTTATCTACTAACTTGTCAAATTCACTATTTGCCTAAGATACAAGTTCCTTGATACATTATGCTTCTATAATTTTCTTCCCTACAAATATAATGGTATCAAGGGTCTTCTAGTTATCTTTAGCTAAATTATCATTGCTATCTTTGATGCTTTGAATGTGAGTACCAACCCTCTACTTAAATTCTTCATCGTCAATGAAGCCTATAGTAGTGCTTTGAGAAAGGTTATCTAATAGATACCACAAAAGTTTCTCAATCTAGTTTACCAAGTCTATGTCTATTTTGATGAAGTCATTGACATCATTTCTCTAGGTGATCAAATCCTATTATTTACCTATCAGAACTACCACAAAGATGTCTAGATGTCTAAGTTTGATAATCTTGAAGTCTAATACTTACTTTGTCTTATGCACCTTGATGAACTCCTCCTTCTAAGCTTCACTAGGTGATTAAGGCTTGTGCCATCTCATCTTGATGGTTTAAAGCACTCAATATAAGCTTGATGCTTTTCAAATTCTCAAATACATCCATCAAATATTTATTCAATGCTTGTAATACATCTTTAGGAATTGAAAGGAAAACCTGAGCTTCTAAATCTTATTTTTCTTTCTCTAAGTTGAGAATATTCTGCTTCATTCCTTGAACTCTAGCCAAGGTCATTATTGACTGGGTTATTACCACACTAGTTACATATTCTTAAAAAATAGCATGCTCCCCTGCTACCTACCCTAGAATAGGATTTAAGCCTAAAAATGGTTCCACCTTCTAAAAGGTAACTCCTCAGTATCAACAATAATTTTCTTGGTCTCTACTCTCTCAAGAGTTGATGTATCTAGATTAAATTAGACCAGAGGGTCAAATTATTTCACCTATGGTTTTTAAATAATCTCTACATTTGAACTCCCAGAGACTCCTAGGGTACCAACCCATTGGCTTTCCTTATTGTGAAAATTTTGGATGCGTCTCTTTGATTTTTTGTCTAACATATCCTGAACCCAAGGCTAGATGTTATTCTCAACACCTATGTCCACTCGAGTCAAAGCTAGTGAAGGAGAAAGAGATGGGATTTTTTGCAACTTCCCATAAATAAAAAAATTAGGAATGTCTAGTCCATAAATAGGATTATCATCAATGAAAAGGTTTATTTCACTAGTAGGGTGAGTGAAAGTTAACCTAGGCCTCTTTCTTGGAGCTAGAGGATCTAAGGCTAATTCGGCTTGTCTCTTTCCACTACCTAACAAAACTAATTCCTTGCATGTTTCCTCAGATGGGTCTTCTTCCTTATCCAAACCATAAGAATCTATGATATTAATAAGGGCACTTTCTACTATTTCTCCAATTTCCAAAGCAATCATGCTAATAACCTTTATTGGGGAAGAAGACCTTGGTGGGGAGGCCTAAATTTAGGGACCTTCACTAGGTCTATGCTTAATACTAGACCCTTGAATCACATCCTTAACTTTTCCTTTTAAATCCTCAAGTTACCCAACCTGGGTTGATTTTTTCAATTCTCTCCATTGAGGCTTAGAATATTGTCCCTCAGTAGGTGGTTCTTGATGTGTAGTCCTAGATGCTCCTAGAAACAAGTGATACTATAAAGGATGTAACTACCATATTTCTCCTAAAGGCTTATTATCCCTAACTAGCCTATGTTCTAAATTTATGTTGTATTTTTTAACCCTAGATAGGACTTCTTTAAATTTCCTTGCCTTTGTGTAAATACCATCTCCCACACTTGGTTGATGTTTATACTCAGTCTTTGGGACCTTTTTATCTAGAATATGGTTAGCCACTCTATCATTGGGGTCCCACATATTAAGATCATCCATATGGAAATAAAAAGAGTTACTATGCACCACCATAATCTTCAGTTATTTCCAATCCTTGATTACAATTCTACCAATGTCCAGTGGAAAGGGATGAACTCAAGCTTTCTTGTTCTTCTTGCAGTGCCAATCCATTCCTTGGATGATTTGATAAGCAATTTCTTTCTCTGCAAGCTTACTAGGAACATATATAGGTAATCTATATGGTTGGACCATGATTCCCTCTATCCTTATTACAGTGAAATCTAGATAGAACCATACATCCCCCATGGTATCTACTTGTATTTTTATTAGAGGATGATGCTTGGGCATAGGGATACCAGTGATTTCCTCAAAAATGACTGGGAAGATATCATCACATATGAATTTCATGTGATTCATGTATTTGAATATATGTAATTTGGAATAATGATGGGAAATGGTAGATCTACAATTAGGGGACCAATTTCAAATGTTATGGAAATTAATAGAGGCTAAGAGTGAATCTAAGAGGTAAGACATCATAAATAATTGCTTGGAAGTCTTTCTCTTGATGGTTGTAAATTGTTTGGCCAAGAAATAACTTATTAACTATCCAATAGGAGGGGTTAAGTTTTTATCAAACATGAAATGAATATAAGATACCTAAACCTCACTTAAATAAGTATTATAAAAGGCACCAAAGGCTCTATTCAATAAAGTCATAGCTACCCTAACACCTTCCTTGAATTGGGCAATAGGAATCTCACCATTTGACATCTTGAAAACATAGGAACCTTAGATTAACCAAGGTGAGAGGATTGAATCTAGGTTTTGGGAATTTGTCCATTATCTCAAGGAAGGGATATCAACATGAGGAAAAGGGAGCTTATAATAAGTATCAAAGGCCATGGGAGCTATGTATGCAACTTTGTTGATACTTCCTTCATGAATAGTTTATTCTCCATCTATTATGTAGTCAACCAAAATTGGTTGCAACTCCTCTATCAATAAGAATAATTGGAACCAATTTATGATTCCATGCACATTCAAGGATGTTAAATATAATTCTA
The DNA here is from genome assembly GCA_037957365.1 of Torreya grandis. NCBI lineage: Eukaryota > Viridiplantae > Streptophyta > Pinopsida > Cupressales > Taxaceae > Torreya > Torreya grandis. The sequence goes on along the minus strand of JARHVA010001678.1, from coordinate 2,931,910 downwards.
TGTCTCTAAAGACCCTTCCTTCACCATCTGAAGTTAGGTAAAGCTATGCTTCAATTTTCATTTGTTGCCTGCCTACTGCCATTGATAACACTAAATTATAGTTGATGAAAACAAAGATCTCACTAAGGCACTTGATCTTAATTTAGTTCATAATTATCTCAAGTGTCACATAATCAATTGAATCTATTCTAGCCTTATTTATAGAGGGTTCAAGATTTTTGGCTTTAATGACCAAAACATCAATCTTTGATCTCATACATGCCTTATATATGATGGAACCTTACTATCATGTCTTCCTTGTTTTCAATCATGAGATATCTTTCATTTGGAACCTCCATACTTATGTGGAGATTATGTGGTAGGGTTTCATGCCTTTCATGGTATATTTCATAAATTCCATTTGAAGAGTGACCATTGGTTTTCAAAATTCCACTTTATTTTACTTTGAGAAGATAAATCTAGGTCCTTGCATTTCATTGGTTCTTGATCTTTGAGCTTATTGATTCTGCTATGTGTCAAGCTCATGAGGTATTTAAAAATTCCTCAACTTCATCACACTATTAGATCAAATATAGAAAGAAAATTATTACAATTAGATCTTATCTAGGGCCAGATCATTAACCACATGATTTTTAAAAGGCTTTGGGCTTGATGCACTATTAGATCAAATCCAGTGAACGAGTGATCACCGTTGGATCCTAAAATATGCTTAAATTTTAATTAGTTACATGATCATATAAATATTAGGTTTAAAAATGTCATTTAAAATTTTATGTTTAAAAAACACAAAATGACTTAGGCTAAGATCTTTATATATTAGGCTTGTCTTCATAAAAAGCTAGGATTTCTTAAAAGGTTTTTTAGAAGTGCCCCCTTTAATTAGGCTTTAAAATTTGTCTAAGTTAAATTTTAAGTGTTTGGTCATGTCAAAACATCCTCATAGATGTCAAATTATAGGAACGAACCTATCAAAGTTAAAATAGTAGAATTTTTTGGTCCAATGATTGAGTGCCATGCATAAAACCTTCAAGAGATCCTAAGGATTTTGAGATTGTTTAGTTTAAATTTGATGGGTTTAGTCCCATCAAATACATCCTTGCAGACATCAAATGATGGGGGAAAACCTATCAAATTTAAGGTAATAGAATATTTCTATCTCATACTAAATTTGATAGGTTTGGTCCCATCAAATACGTCCTCATAGACGTCAAATGATGGGATAAAACCTATCAATTTTAAGACAATAAATCTTTCTATCTCATGTTAAATTTTATGGGCTGGGTCCCATCAAATATGTCCTCCTAGATGTTAAATGATGGGAGTAAACCTATCAATTTTAAGATAATAAACTTTTTTGGTCTAATGAATGAGTGCCATGCATAAAGCCAATGAGAGATCTTGAGGCTTCTAGGTTGATGCAGACCATTAGATTAAAACCTCCAAGGAAATGTGAACCAATAGATCAACTCTTGAGTGGTTAAAAACTATTAACATCCTTTTGGGTGTCAGATTTAATTCACACCATTAGATTGAAACCTCTAAGCAAATGATCACTGTTAGATATTTACTAGGCCCAAATCATTAACTGAATGTCTTTTTTAAAAGATTTTGGGCTTGTCACATCGTCATATCAAAATAAAAATAAAAAGTGATAACCATTAGATCTATAAAATATAATTATCTTTAAATTAATACATGATCATGTATAAATTTTATCCTAAGGTTTTATATTAATATTCGATCATGTTTTAAAGAAAAAACATATTTGAAGCTTAATATAAAGTTAGACTTAGGATCATTTAATCAAAAGGAAATAAAATTTCCCACCAGTATTTTCCATGAATATTCAAATTCAAATCCCCTTTAGGGTTTTTTCCTTAGGAACCCTAGATTCTTCCATGGAACCTGCA